>JAWPHD010016102.1:0-51602 GCA_037043455.1 Cyrtodaria siliqua | reverse complement strand
AGGAAACTTCCTATCTTAACCAATGAAGTAACCAAAATATCACGTGGCACCTTAACTTTTCCTTCTATCTTCTCTCTCAATTATTCACCGATTTTGATGAGAATACATCCAAAAGATTCATAGTGAATCGCAAAATGGTATTATAATAAAGTATGCTCATTTTCAAAATAAGAAATTGTATAAAAAAATGTTTAAAGTTCAAAATGTCATCATTTTTCGCTTTTCTCTTAAAAATCAATGTTTGACATAGTCAAAGTTTCCATCAAACTCCTTTTTTGCTCTCAATGTAAGAGAAAACAAAATACTATCATTGGAAAGTAAATTAAATTTGTGATGGTATTTTGCTTGAATGAAACTTGATATGTGTGTTTAAAGTTGGGGAATATTTTGTGAAATTTTCGAACTGTGCCACTTGAAATTTACACAGTTTGCATAGTGTCCAATCTATTTGTTATTAGGTCTGTGTCCTAATTACGCTTTGATACTCTCCTCTATTGGCCCAGTATAGTAGCGTGATAAAGGGTCTGATTTTGATGAGATTGCCGTCCTTCCATATGTATGTATAGGCACAGACATATTAATAATGTTATTAGGTCTGTGGTATAGGGGTCTGTACTTGGACCAGTTCTTTTCTTACTTTTTATTAATGACATTGATTCAGTTGTTTCAAGTGGCATACAGAAATTTGCTGATGATAAGAAAATATATCGATCTGTTCATTCCGAAACAAATATTAAATCATTACAAGATGATATAGTTAACCTTTGTAAGTGGTCTCAGGACTGGCAAATGGTATTTAATGCAAAAAAGTGTAAAGTTATTCTCTTTGGCTATAATAATCCGAATCATGCTTACAACATGGGCAATGAACTGTTGGAGAGTGTGTCTGAAGAAAAAGACTCTAAACAATGTGTAGCAGCTGCCAAAAATGCTAACAGGATATTGGGTATGATTAAAAGACACATAGTTATTAGGGACCGTAAATATTATACTATTATCAGATTGTATAAGTCATTAGTACGACCTCATATGGACTATTGTGTGCAGGCTTGGTTAAGGATATTGCACTACTTGAACAAATTCAGCGTAGAGCTAACAAGCTTGTAACCGACGTAGCGCATCTGCCTTATCTCGAAAGATTAAAATGTCTAAATAACTTCGCAGGCACAGAGGTATGAGGCGCCGTATTGCTTTTTAATACAATTCAGTGATATCACCTATTTGAATGAGTGATATCACTGATTCGAATAGGTGATATCACTGATTCAAATTTAAATGAGTGATATCACCTAGTCGAAATCAGTGATATCACCTATTCGAATCAGTGATATCACTCATTCAAATAGGTGATATCACTGAATTGTATTACTCATTCAAATAGGTGATATCACTCATTCAATAGGTGATATCGCCCTTTCGTTTTGAATCAGTGATATCACCTATTCAAATCAGTGATATCAACTATTCGTTTTTACAACAAGAAAAATACAGACTTCCCCCAAGAGTATTATCACGGAGAACGTTATACGTCACTGGTATTATATAGTGTTGCTAACGGTTAGTTGTAATAATTAAATAATAACTGTCCACTGTGTTTCTCAGTGTAATTGGTGAAGGGTTTGTTTATTTACAACTTGAATTACTGTATCAAATAATAGAAAAGGCATAGAAAATGAAATTATATTTTGCGGGGTTGGGGTGGTGGTGGGGTGGGGTGGGGTGGGGGGGGGGGGGGGGGGGGGCACCAGTACCACATTTTCTGGATGGTGGGGTGGGGTGGGGGGGGGGGGGGGGGGGGGGGCACCAGTACCACATTTTCTGGATCGATCCTTGTAGGGGTAGGTTTGGTAGGGTGTATAACCCTTCTCCTGTGTGGGGGAGGGGGGGAATGTCCGCATCTGTTGCTGCAAGAGCTGATGCGACCATAACATGAAAGCCGGCCATTATATGCCGACGACGAAACAACCTGCCAAATGTTGCAACAGACGACGATTTTGAAGGTCTGTCTATTTAGTTACGTGGACCCTGGATGGGATCAGTCATTTATATAGAGTTTATTTCTGAATTGGTAATCGGTGATATCACTGATTCGAATAGGTGATATCACTGATTCAAAATGAATGGGTGATATCACCTATTGAATGGGTGATATCACCTATTCGAATCAGTGATATCACCTATTCGAATTGGTGATATCACCCATTCGTTTTGAATAAGTGATATCACTGATTCGAATGAGTGATATCACCGATTCGAATAGGTGATATCACCAAATGGTATTAAAAAGTAATACGGCGCCCCATACAGAGGCGACATGATAGAAACTTACAAAATTCTAAGTGGAAGAGAGGGAATTGATCCGGGCGATCTATTCGAATTAAACAGTAGTATTACGCGGGGAAATTGACTAAAGCTGAAGAAACCCAGAGCTAGACTCAACACACGGCAGAGCTTCTTCAGCCACAGAGTAATCAATGCTTGGAACAGTCTACCAGAGCATGTTGTGTCATCTACCAGCATGATGGTTTCAAAAACTCCATTGATAGACACTTTAACATCATATATGATGTTTCTATGGGCACCAGCTCGCTTAACCCCTTGGCCGAACAACAACTTTTTGCCTTTGATACTTTATTCAATTGTTGGTATTTTCATTTTCTGTAAAAACAATAATATTAAACAACTGCATTATTTGAAGTATTGAATGGCTATGCTAAATCCTAATTCTTTCTTAACTACTATTACTCAATCCATATTTCGATAATTCTATCAAACATGTAAAACAGTTGTATTTGATTTTAAAAGTATAATAAGCCTCACAAAAAGATGAACTATATCGTTCGACAAAAAGAGGGGCTAAAGTAGGAACAAAAAAAAACGCTCCATGAAAAGATGAGCATTACGCTCCATTCATTCATTCCTACAAAAAAAACACTTTAACTGCGCTATGCGGGTCCCAAGCCCCTTGTATAGTTCTTCGGAATTATGAGCAGGAGGGAAGTTACTATTTTTTAGGATACAATTAAACATAATAATTTATTTAGATTTTTATTTTTTTATTACTATTACGATGTTTTAATATATCAATTAAAATAAAAATAATTTGGTCTTTTCGGACAACTCGGAAGTTTAACATTTATACTTAAATTGAAAATAGTTTAAACATAATCATTTTATTTCGACTTTTTTATTTACTAATTACTATTCTTTTGCTTAAATGTAAAGACTAATGTAAAAAAAAGAAGAGATTTAAATCGATAACAAAGATATTATTGTGTCTTTTCGCAACATTTGAATGTCTTTTCGGAGACCAGAAATCCAAAATACACTAAAATGGAGTATAACTTTCTTAAATTTTTTTATTTAACTTTTTATTTATTATTATTTCTATTTTTTATTAGAATGTAAAGAATGATTTAAAAAACAAACAATTTAGATTAATAATAAAGATTTGATACTGTCTTTTCGGATATTTCTGTTCTTTTCGCGAAAATAACGTTCTTTTCGGTATCTAGTCATAAATGTTATGGTGCACCGGTAGAATGTTTACCATAGCACCGGTCACGAATTGGTAAAATGTTGTTTACTTTTCAATGCTTATAAATTCAGTCATTGCTAAATTTATATTTGCAACTAAATAAAGCCACGTGATAGATCTGTGCATTTCTCGATTTCTTGCAAGATGACTGTGGGTTGGGTGACTTTGGATGTCGGAGAACAGGTAAACATGATGAGAAGTCTGAAATGTATCCTTTCCAATGTTGGTAAAAGACACGCCCTAAAATGTATATATAGGATTTACCCATCAATAACCGTATTTCGTCTAATAAATTAAACCCCAATGGCCAAGAAAAACTATAGTTTGTATATAGTCTGGGCAATCCTGACATGCTTGGAATCTTGGAGCTGTGTGGGCTTTCTGGTCAACTCGTACCTGAGTCAACTCGTACGTACCCTAGTCAACTCGTACCCTATTTTGGTCAACTCGTACCTTAGTCAACTTGTAACCCCTTTTTAAAATGACTTTGGACAGCAGCGGTAATAAAGAACAATGGTATATAGTCTATAATTTTAATGATAAGTGACACAACTCAATAATTATTATGTGGGCATTGTCGCTAGCAATTTGTGTACATAGTTTCATTCAAATACGTTGAATGTTTTTGTTAATTACGAACCAAAGTCAAAGTTTTGGGACGACGCACAAACTATTATACAACTGATAATTAAATTGCAATTGCCAATATGTACTTTTGTTATTTCATTACCTCAAAATCAAGGTCTTTGGGGTCTTCTGGGCGTAGACGTTGTCTCTTTCTGTTCACCACACGGACGATGTAATCGACGTTGGGCTGTTCGACGTCGTTTGTAGTGATGACGTCACTGGCCACAGACTCACGATGTCGCTCGCTGCCGAGAACCACTGCTGAGTAGCCTGCTGTGACGCCTATAAAAAAAACTCATTTGAAATACCACACGTTAGGCGTTGATATATCAGTACTTAAATCTAAATGAAGTCTAGTTAGTCTTACAGAAAATAAGACATGTTTAAGAGTTTACTACAAATACGTACCTGCTGCGTGATGATAATTCTTGCTCTGCTGGACGGAACTGGTGGATGGTTGTGTTCCTTCCCACCGGCGTGGAACCCATTGCCGACCTGTCGGACTCGTGCCGGGCACCTGGTTGACTAGTTACGCACGCTGCACCACCACACAGTCGCCACTCTGTTCTGCTCCTAAAATAGCATTGTTATCGAGTTATAAAAAAAGAATATGAAAACAAGAAGGAAATGTAATTCTCCGCGATTTGAATATTGCTGTTGCATTACATTATTTATAGTACCGTACCTTTAAGTTGTATGTGTACCCGATGCTGTTTGACAGTAGATCTTTGCCCCTCTGTGAAGCACCTGGCAACACTTTATATGTGACGGGCCCGTCTTCCACGAACGATTCTCTTGGAGCGGCGTCTTCAAGAGACCTAAAGAGATACAATGTACGATAATTTACTTAATGCGCTGCGCTTAGTGGTGACGCCATTTTGTTTTTAAAATATTTCATTTTCACTCATATATTTGCAAACAAAATCATTTTAAAGACTTACTCTTCTAAGACTGGCATTGGGTCTTGGAACGAAGTATCGACCCTGATGGACACACTCGCGTTGGCACTGACCTCTGTGTCGCTATCGTCGGCACTGTCGTCTGCGGTGCGGTCGTCTGCGCTACTGCTGTCCGTTTGCGTTGTGTCCTGAAGATGAACGTATGTATTATAACTGCGCAAAATAATCAAACATTGTGTTCTACATTTTGTTTATTTTATTTTATTTATTTATATTTAATATAAAAACATCAGTTTGTTTGTTTATGAGTGTTTACGTTGCTGTTGTTTTTGATGTTAACAGAATACTTACGGTATCCATTAGATCATGAGCGTCAAACATAGAAGTGGAAGTAACCGCACTGACATCAGTAGACAGGTACCCCATATGGAATGTAACGGCATCATGAACGTCGGATGTGGAAGTGGAATCAACTACACTGACGTCAGTAGATAGGTTCCCCATATCGAATGTAACGGCAGGCAGAGAGGTTGTCGACGAAAGAGACGTCTGAAATAAAGCGCATGTTTGTATACAATACAGCGCACTGTCATGCACGTTTGTTTAATTAAACTTCCATTATGAAGGAGTTCCTAATTCTCGAGGTTCTAAGCTAATGAGGATTGATAAATTACGCAAAACCATGTATCCACGGCACTTTGTTACAGAATTATTTGCTTTAACACATTTTGAACATAATAAACTATCTAAATAAAGATAAACTTATGCATTTCAAGCCATGTTCGATTGAGCTTTGTCAAAGGAGTCTACCATTCACCAAACAATGTTCAGTCGCATTCCAGTAGCATAATTTTATTTCAAAACTTGTGTGTTATATTCAGTGTTAAATTAATACAGGTTATAGTGGTATCAGAGACAGTGTTTACGATAAAACTATAAAAGTTAAGACTGGAAAACAGAACGTAATATTGAATTTCTATTTTTTTTTTATCGTAATGCTTGTAACAAACACGTGCACAAACCTCTACCATGGTGGAGTGCAAAGCATCACTTAAGCCGTCACCATCGGCGGAAAGCTGAACGGATGTATCTGGACGCTCACATTGCTTGCAGGTGAAGGACAGTATTATCAGTCGCTTTCTGGCCTTGAAGTAGTCCAGCCTGGTGATTCCTGTTTATTATGTCAAATGAAAAAAAAATCAAGAGTTTTAAACGAAGATGATTTTAATAATCTAGATAATGTTGTTTTGGCATAGACTATAAGGCCTTTAATTAGATTCCCACAAATCAGTAGTGACCGGGGGCCTATTAATCAACAGAATCAGATAATCCAATTATCGATTACACAATACAGTGGTAAACAGTATAGCTATAGTTAATTATGACTATGTGAAAAAAAAATTAATAAACTGTATAGATACTTAGGTGTTTATTTGTTTTTAAATGGAAACATTCATTTGAACTAGAACCATACATCGATCACATTATAGACAAAATATATAGAATCGCATTAAGTAGATTTCGACTTTGATCACATTCTTTGGAAATAGAAAGAGGACGCTATTTTAATATTCCGCAAAATGAAAGAAAATGTCATTTTTGCAATACAAATAAATGTTGTTGTTGTTGTAATTTAAATCTCATCTAAATTTTCAAATAAAACATCTTCATACAAAACAAATAAAATATGTAGCCATTCAGTAAAGAATTATAAGAGACTGTAATCAAAATTATACAGATATCAATGCACAATATTTCCCATTATTAAACAATTATATTCACTAAAACTTAAAATTTGCCAGATAAAAGTAGCTGATTTTTTTTTCATTATTTTCCTGTACAAAACAGTATTAAGTGGACATGTTCATGTTGGAGAATGATTAGATAGTTTAAAAGTTTGATAGCTAAATTATGATATTTCTCGCATAATCGGAATTACACTTTTTGATTAAATGCCATGTTTATAGTGATCTAAAAAAGTAATGCTGCTAAATCAGATAGTTGTAACCAATGTTCTAACTACACCGATCATACAATTTTAATTTCTCCGCAAAGCCGGAATTGGAGTACACTCTTCAAACTTGAAACATAATAAGCCTTGATACACCATTTTAACTTCTTTTTATGAAATTGCCCTCGTGCCTTCATAAACCAAATAATATTTCAATAAAAGATCTTACCTGTGTTGCACGTGCGATGCTGCCAGCGATCGCAAACGTCGCACGTGACTGCATGCTGTAACCGCCTGACTGGATGCTGGCACTCAATACACAAGTCATCCATTAAGTCCCAAATAACACACAATAATACAACACTAACAAATTATAAACACTTTATTTGTTCTTATAGTCACTTAAACGTAAAATCCTGAACACAAGTGTAACAAAATGTCTAATACACAAAATATAATCCACAGTTTATTGAAATTAAATTTACGAAAAGCTTAGATACTTCGAACAATATTAACAATATTAATAATACTTTTGCAAAATGCTTACTGACAACCATACATATATAGTGCAGAGTATCAATGATTAAGTTCATAATTATAATTTGTAACAAACAAATTACTAAAGAAATCAAAAGGATTAAAAGTTGCCGCTTCAACTTGAAGAGAGCGCCGCATGTTGTATCTCGGAAATAATTAACAGTTTGTCCTCATGGTATATTTACAAATACAATATTAAAGTTAATTAACATTCGCCGAAACATACAATTATACACAATCATCAGATAATCATTTAATTTCATACAGTTTGCTAGTCACTGTTAGAAGTCTTCTATGAGTATAAAGACGGTAACATATTCATTTGGTAAATGTATAATTATCGGCTTTTTGTTTTCTTTCTTTAGTTATCTTTAACAAGTTCACACAAATATTTCACACAAACGTATCTTTTCAAAATATTACAATCGCATTCTATTTGATTGATGTGTACATATCATTTTCGGAACTTTATATACCATCCTGAAAGAAATGAAGAAAGTATAGTTCAACACCAATATTAATTCCATTAGAATAATAAATAAACTCTTTTTTCCAGATTTTTTTAGTAGGTACGAGTTGACCAAAACGGGTACGAGTTGACTTGGGTAGGTACGAGTTAACCAAAGATCAGGTACGAGTTGACCAAAATAGGGTATGAGTTGACTAATGTACGAGTTAACTCAGGTACGAGATGACCAGATACCCTGTGTGGTGCTGGGTACCTGTTGCCTGGTTATCTCAGTTGGTACAGTACTCGCCCTTCAAGCGAGGGGTCCTGGGTTCGAATGCCATACCGGACACACTTTTTCCCCCATGGTTTACTTCATTGGTGTCAAGGATAATTTGGTGAATGCGGGATAGCTGCACCAGGGGTCTGGAAGAGCTGGAGCTTAAAAGGGGGAGGAGTGTGGTGATATTGGATATTGGTGGCCCTGTTAACTCTGTTGGTAGAGCACTCGCCGTGTAAGTGAGGGTCCCCGGGTTCAGGTTTACTTCAAGTTTGATGGACAGCTATGTAAAAAATGTGTTAGCTGATAGCCAGAGGGACAAAAAATAGTGCTATCCTTTTGCTATTTAAAAAATATGGCTGTCAGCCACTCGTATTGATGTATGATTTGCATTGTTTGTAAACGAGGGTCCCTGGGGTCCGGTTTACTTCCAGATTGGTGGACAGCTATGTAAAAATATGTGTAAGCTGATAGCCAGTGGGACAAAAAATAGTGCACTCTTTTGCTATATAAAAAATATGGCTGTCAGCCACTCATATTGATGTATGTTTTGCATTGTTTGTTCTCTGGGTTAATCAGTGTCGTACCGTAAATGCCAGAACATGGATTATTTTTTCAGGCTCTGGTGTATGATCACCATGGTTCAGCCAGGATCGAAGATGGACCAAAGCGGGTAGGTGTAATATCCAAGTTATTTTTACCTCATCAGAGAGTTTGCTGAAGTAACCTTTTGCTATGGTAATTGTGCATCGTTCTTTGTCTGTTGATATTTAAACATTATGACAAGTTTGGTGTACAAGAATCAAGAATTTCGTTACATCCAAAATTATATTGGCAGGGCTTTTTTCCACAAAATTGGGAAGAGGCCTGGCCTGTCCATTTTGGGAAAAACAAACGCGCTTATTTCTCGTTTTGGGAAAGATGTAAGATTTCCTCAAATAAGTTAATATGATAATACACTCCTTTATTATATTTTCATCCATTATTTATTATAATTACTAACTTCTCAGTCAGAACTGACTTTAATAACCAACAAAAACACTTTGCACAATTAATGCTTTTTCTCAAATTCTGCAAGACTGCTGCTTTCTGATTTGGAAACATTTCTGTCACAGTTAGAAAAATAAAAGTTCAGTTTTTAACTGTGAAGAGGCGTCTATTACATAAGGTTAAAAAGCTCTGATTGGTGTCCGTGTTGCTGACATGAAATTCTAAATGCAATTATAATATAAGTAAAACTGAAAATGGCAAGATAAAATACCAGTAAATAGTGTAATTACATGATAATGAGAAGATGAGAAAACTTCCTTTTAAATTCATTATTATATACATAAGCGAAAAAGAAACGCCACTCGGGAATTTCCGCGCTATATTGTATATACTGCACACTTAATTCCACAATATTCCAAAGAAATCTCAAGATGTTTTGTAAAAAAAATGTTGCAGTTAGTTAGAGAACAGACAACTGTGATGTTGTAGACGTTTTAATCACAGTACACTTTGTAACAAGAAATTCATAAATGTTGAAGTTTCTCTTTTAAAAATTGAGCCATTTCAATACTGTATTTAACGCAAAGAGTATCTTTTTTTCCGAAAGGAAAGGTCTTACGTAGCCAAGTACCATTCGATTAACAGCAACATATTGTACATACAATGTATAGCGGAAATTCTCGAGTTGTCTTTCTTTTTCATTTCAGTATATACATGTATGATAAATTAAAAAAAAAATACTGTATTTTTTTACCAGTAATTTTTGTTATTTTTAACGAATTTTTTTTTCTGCTAGCCTCTCCAAGCAAGAAATGGTCAGACTTGACGACCCCTGCTGGTTAATTTATGGTTTTACAAAGGACTCTGTAAGTAATACTGCAAAAAAAATTTGCTTAAATACATAAATACTACAAGAAAATGTGTCTTTGTGACCATGAGAGATTGACTATGGGTTAACTCGTGTAAATAGGAGCTATGTGGTTTTACCTGAATTATTTTTTTTGACAGATAAATAGAAATAAAAAATTTAAAAACTGTTCTAACTTTGCTGTTCATTTAACAATCTGTTTTCAGCTGTTCCTATATCGTGAGAGGATTACGATGTTGGCACGGCATTCTGCCAATCAGAATGAGTACCTCGTAGTCAAACACAGGGATGGCAGAATTGAACATGTACATGGGTATGTAGAAAGTAACTGAGAAAAAAGACAAGTTACAGTGTGAAACCTGTTCAACTGTCACTTTCAACTTTACATATTAACATATAGCAATTCTTATGGATGGTGGGCGGGAAGTATACAGTACCGGTTCTAGCCAGGAAAACGTAGGTTGTCTACCTCCACCACTAATAAATCGATAAAACAACATTCAGCCAACCCTGACTGAGAAAAGAAACACATACAAGTCAGGGCTTTTTCTCCTTCTATAACGGGCTGAAATTCAGCTACTTCACAATTCAAATTTGGTCATTTTTTTCACAACTGGTCGTTTTTTTTCCACAATTTAATTTTTTTTTTTTGATAAACAACATTTCCCTGTCTGACTTTCTCAATATTGTTTTGTTGATACATTTACATTATATTATGCTGAATAATTGTACATTTGTTTTATAGTTTCCTCCTCCCACAAAAACAGTGTATATGCATATGTATCGAGTAATATTGCTTTAAACAATTAATCTTTCAATACCTTTTTTCACAAATCAGACAGTTATCACGCTTCTTTTTCACAAAATGACCAGGCTAGGAAGTCTTCACAATTCTTAGAAAAGAAGCCCTGCACGTATATTCTGGTCATAAAGCAACTGAATGAAGCTAACCAAGCATTTATTTTTAGGTATACGGTGTGATACCCATTTAAAAATATATGATTATTTGATACAAATTTTTAACTTATTTCATTCTCTAGTACTAAAACATCAAGCGAATAAACTTGATCATGAAACAAATTGTAATAGATTAATCAGAAAAAAGGCTGACCGATGCTTGATCAAATCTTTGTATCGGAACAACACGGCTACTAATCAATCACATTTACTGGTAAAAGCATGAATCATCAGGTAGATACATAGATAAACTGTGTAGCTACGTTTCCATGGCAGTTTTTGAAAAGTCGTGAACAAAATTAGATGGGCTGGAATAAAAAAAGTTTTCTTTTTGTGTGGAATATAACACTTTCCTCTCTTACTTCATCGATATTGTTATGTTTTGTACTCATTTATAGAAGAAATATTGTCTAAAGTGTCCACTTTTTACCAGTATCTGTCAAGAAATTGCTGCAGAGACAGCCCACTGATTGGCTCTTAGCACAGGTTAGCAAATTGATTTGCACACACTTTTTGCATATTTACACAACCAGCTCTTCAATTCTGATTGTTACACTGCTGGTAAACAATGACTGGCAAATTCAAAACAAAATGCAACTGAAAGCATGAAATAGCCATTTTCTGCGAGTCAGAGGAGATCCAATCATGCCTTTACAGTAGAGAGATTCGAGGCCTTCGACCTCATGTTCCTGATTACATAGAAAGTGTTTCATATAATTAATTTTCCAGGCCCTGTGTTATGTTTCTCAATAATATGGCGTACCAGACCATCAAGAAGAAGGAGATGATATCGTTGGACGCCAATGAAGCCCTGGTGGTATACAGCTCCGACCCACAAACAAATACTGTGAAGCGCTACATCAAGTATGGACCCTCGCTTTTTATGCCTCTGGCAAATGAATGGTACGTATTAAGGCTTTTATTTTACATATTTTTAGTCAGTTACTTCTGATCTTCATCTCATCTCCCACTGAGGTTGCCATACCCAATATAACCTAATATGATGTGTTAACACAAAGATAAACTCCGTTTAATTTAATTTGCAATCATTATTACAGAACGTATTATTTACTGATTTGTCTGTCATCACTGTTAAAGTAGCTGAATGATAAATATGAAACAACATACCAATGTCATCTTACAGCCTCATATTACAACTGTCATCTTACAGCCTCATATATTACAACTGTCATCTTACAGCCTCATATTACAACTGTCATCTTACAGCCTCATATTACAACTGTCATCTTACAGCCTCATATTACAACTGTCATCTTACAGCCTCATATTACAACTGTCATCTTACAGCCTCATATTACAACTGTCATCTTACAGCCTCATATTACAACTGTCATCTTACAGCCTCATATATTACAACTGTCATCTTACAGCCTCATATATTACAACTGTCATCTTACAGCCTCATATATTACAACTGTCATCTTACAGCCTCATATTACAACTGTCATCTTACAGCCTCATATATTACAACTGTCATCTTACAGCCTGATATATTACAGCTGTCATCTTACAGCCTCATATATTACAACTGTCATCTTACAGCCTCATATATTACAACTGTCATCTTACAGCCTCATATTACAACTGTCATCTTACAGCCTCATATTACAACTGTCATCTTACAGCCTCATATTACAACTGTCATCTTACAGCCTCATATTACAACTGTCATCTTACAGCCTCATATATTACAACTGTCATCTTACAGCCTCATATATTACAACTGTCATCTTACAGCCTGATATATTACAACTGTCATCTTACAGCCTGATATATTACAACTGTCATCTTACAGCCTCATATATTACAACTGTCATCTTACAGCCTGATATATTACAACTGTCATCTTACAGCCTCATATTACAACTGTCATCTTACAGCCTGATATATTACAACTGTCATCTTACAGCCTCATATATTACAACTGTCATCTTACAGCCTCATATTACAACTGTCATCTTACAGCCTCATATTACAACTGTCATCTTACAGCCTGATATATTACAACTGTCATCTTACAGCCTCATATATTACAACTGTCATCTTACAGCCTCATATATTACAACTGTCATCTTACAGCCTCATATTACAACTGTCATCTTACAGCCTCATATATTACAACTGTTCTCCCACAGTATTCTGTACAAGTTTAATCATTATTTTGTCTCGTCTAGTAGGCTAGATTGGTATCATTTTAACGGAAGGGTTGAGTATAAAAAAACAAAAATGGCCCCAGAGAAACTTTTCTGATCATTCTATGCATTATGCTGCTCAGAGAGGTTTAATCACAACTTTCTAAATAATAAAGCATTTTTAAACAATAAAATTTGGCATGTAAAATACACTAAATATTACTCTATACAGATATATCAAAATAATTATATAATGTATTTATTTTCCATACTTTCTAGAACAAAACTTTTATTCCTAACTGAAACACCGTAGAAAATGAATATCACTTTATATTTGAATGCAAACTGTATGATGATTTAAGACTGAAATACTTACCAATACAATTTACACATAATTATTCATTAAATCATTGTTTTCAAATGAAAATCCATTAATTATAAAACATTTAGCCATGTTTATATTTCATGCTTTTCACAAAAGAACATGTTTTTTAGACTTTGTGAATATATAGATTTTTTGCGTTGATTGCCTAAAATATTGGTGGTTTTGTATATTAAATCTATGTATATATGTTGGGTGCACCAGTTACATATTTGTTTGTTTGTATATAAAATGCATTGTGTTATGGGCCGGAGGCCAAAATCGCAATAAAGACATTGAAAGCTTGAAAGCTATGCAAGAGCCAGTCATATTAAATTGTCCTCAAGTATTAATATTCTGTATACTCCTGGACAGGGTGAGTATATAGAGGATCTTACATGAGTACTCATTCATTATTGAACGAGTTGGCAAAATGATATAATGTGAGGCTCTTGCCGAGCATTATATCATTTTTGCTAACGAGTTTAATAAATTCAATAATGAATGAGAACGAATGTTAGATTCTATTTATCACATAACTCATATATCGACTTTTATTGTATTAAACCGTGGGAATTGGATCATAGTCATTATAAAAATTTTTTGACAGAGCATACTAGGCTTATTTGCATACTTATAAAACTAATGGTGTATCGAAAATATAGAATGGTGTTATTCCACTCTCACACCGTAAGTTGTGATAAAGAATGATATTGCAGTAAAGAAATATGTTATCTCAACTGCAGGCTTCACACATTTTCCTGGCATGGCACAGACCCCAACAACAAGACTAGGCTGATTCCCAACAGTAAACACTTTGAGAGGCTACAGATCATTCCTGACCAGTTTTACTACAACGTAAGTTACATATCACTTCCTTCTGATCATAGCGGATTTTATTCAATTAGGAATAGAGTTATGGCCCTTGATTTGCCTAGAAAATACTGGTGTGAGACTTTTTATCAGTGACATCTCGATAATTGATTTTTTTGCCTATTCCGAATCGAGTTTTGGTTGTTGATTTATTTAGAAAAAAAAAGTGTTATTTGTGATAGCTGGACTAAATTTTGTTGGATTTAAAGTGAGTATCAATATGTTTATTTTTAACCTTATTAACGGACAGGATATAGCCATTGTTTTAAGTATTAGCGTATAATATTACCATCAGATTTGCATTAAATGCATCACCCAGTGTACCCAGGCATTCATTGAAATAACTAATTAAAAATGTACACTTCATTTAAAAGGTATGCTAACTTTTTAAATCTTGTGTTAACATAAACAATAACTGTGCTATAAATAAGCCATTTGGATCTGCACGTTTTTTGTTGTATGATTAACGTCAACACAGCGTATACATAGAGGATACATAGAGGATCTTACATGAGTGCTCATTCATTATTGAATTTATTAAATGAGTTTTTGCTAACAAGTTTAATAAATTCAATAATTAATGAGAACGTATGTTAGATTCTATTTATTACATAACTTATTACGTCACATTACCTCAGAAAACGTACATTAACGTGACAAGTTTAATTCTGTTCCATTGATTTGATAGCGTAATTCTCTAAGTTGTAACGCTTCCGAATACTTTGCTAACTGTTTCATTTTACATTTTAATAAGCACACTCTGCCTTTAAAGCAACTTTGTTTGGTGGTAAGTTTTTGCATCAGTAAGATTAAGGATCCTTTGGATAAGGCCAAACAAAATAATATGTGAGGTTCAGGTAACACTGGCAAAAAAAATAGGGTATGTAGGTAGGTTTTTTTTTTCTTTTTTCTTTTTTTTACTCAATGATGAATTCAATTCTGATAATAAATTTAATATGTTAATTACTATACCTTGAGTTCGATTTTTTTGCAAAATAAACAAAAACAAAAGCATTTTTTTTTATTTTTATTTTTTGCATAAACAGTTTTAGGGTCGACCCCTTAAAATAGGGTCGGTCGGGTTACCTTGAACCACATATTTTTTTGTTTGGCCTAAGTAAAAAGGGACATATATATTACTTTCAGAAGTTAACTGTGTGTATAGAAATAGTACAGCATTGCGACACATTCATGTTTCAGGTTGATGAAGTGAGGACGGGAGATGATGCATTGATACGGGTGAAATTGATGATCTTCTACGAGTTGAAGGACATTGAAACCATGGTAACTTTATATTGAAGTGCATTTAAACCTAGATCATTGTTTACTGCTATTTTTTGTGTCTCAGATCACTGTCAGAAGTTCAGTTCACCATATTCTTTTCTCAACATCAAAGGTAAGAAAAATTTAGCTTAAAAACATGATAACTTTCGTGGATTTCACCAAATAGAATTTGAATGTTTGTTTCCATAAGATCTTGGAAGAGTTTGACATGAATGAAATTAGTTAATTCATTACAGAGTTATTGCCCCTGATAATGTAATAATAATAGCATTTTAGCTTTTGAATGCAACAACTTTTGTTCAATAAATTGTTTAACAAGTTTGACACAGTCATAAAACTTGATACGGGATTTAATTTTTAGACCAAAATGTATTATTTGCTTTTAAACAACACAAATGTTCATGTTAAGTTTTTATAAAAAAGTTTTTAAAAAGTGAACAAGTTCACGATACTAATATTACGCTAATGTATATGTTAAAACCAGTAACTGTATATTTACAGTTAGACACAACAAAAGACCCCATTGCAGATTTTATAAAGTAAGTACATTTTTATCTG
The DNA here is from genome assembly GCA_037043455.1 of Cyrtodaria siliqua. Lineage (NCBI taxonomy): Eukaryota > Metazoa > Mollusca > Bivalvia > Adapedonta > Hiatellidae > Cyrtodaria > Cyrtodaria siliqua. The sequence goes on along the minus strand of JAWPHD010016102.1, from coordinate 35,278 downwards.
CGTGGAAGGCATGTTTGATGTCGGAGATGACAGATTCAAGCTTTATTTTCACCACTGGGTTACTTTGGTGTGTCCTTGGACAAGAAACTTCCTTTAGCCTTGCCTTCAGATTGGGATGTAAACTGCGTGGTCCTGTATCCTTGCCTGCAGATTGGGATGTAAACTGCGTGGTCCTGTATTCTTGCCTGCAGATTGGGATGTAAACTGCGTGGTCCTGTATAATGATTATAATAAACAACCAGAGGAATCCTTTCCTTTATAACATTAGGGCAGATTCCCTGAATGCCAAAATACCATTTCCCTATCTCTGGGGCAGTTCTAAATAATCTATAATTTGTTGATGAGCCATTATTAAAACAACATTCAAAATTTAACAGTTGTTTTTCAGTAGTGGCCTTGATATCATTCCTTCTCAAATGTATTCAAACAAAGACCCTAGGTAGCATACAAATTGGTCCAATTCAAGGGTTCAATCAAAAGTATAGATTTTCGCAAAAGTGGATGAGTGATTTCTGATGAACTTATATATTGATCCCAGTCGGTGCAGAGTAATAAATAACAGAATACATGTAGTACAATACATGGTGTTGTATTTGTCCGCTGAGTGAAATATAAGAATCTTTCATGGGTGAAGATGCCGAGGTTCCGATTAAAACTCTTATACAGAGGGTTGGAATTCCCTATCTGAACCGAATACCCATAAAAGATTCTTTTTCTTGCATATCAGAGACATGTTGTGCGTTGACGCCGCCCGCAACTAACGTTTTGCATGTTTTCCTGCATACCGGATGTTGGCGCACATGAATTTTATCTCGACCCTAGGGTGAGATGGAAATATCTAGCCCCGGTAAAATTATGGATATCTTTGTCTGGTATGCAAGAATAGTCAATCTTGCCAGTGTGCTCGGACAGTGGAACCATAAAGCAACTTGTTTATTTATTACGCTGCACCGTTTGAGATCAATATATAAGGTCATCAGAAATCACTCACTTCTACCATAATTGATTAGCCTCTCAAGGCGCCCCGATCTCTGACCTTGTCCTTATATATAATACAATTTAATTTTATATTGTACCTATAAACTATAATGACACAAATGTTAACTTCATTTCTAAAATATATATTGTAGCTAAACTATATGTTTTCCCTTACAGTTGTGTATGTGCGGACACCGTGGCCTTTGCTGCAAAATACAGGTAAGTGGTATACGTTGTGCTCATTTATTATAAAGTAGAGATGCCCTTTCACAATGTTCTTCCTTGTTTGTTTGTATAGCTCATGATACTGGGTTTTACACCTCCTTTTTATATAACGCCTGCATAGCACGGCAGACACTTAGGGATCACTTTGTCTGTCAGTGTCTTCGTCTGTCACACTGTCATAACTTTTCACAAAAATTTAACCTGCACCCTAACACCATAATTTCAAAAGTATTTGGCTGATGTTCATGAAACTTCACAAATACAAATAAGCACATCGCAGGCAACACAAGTGTTGAGGAATACACTACTAGTTAATACCTTACAAAATTTGGGGTACACTTCACCGAATACGATTCAATGAAAATATTGACTATACTGGCAAAGAAGCAATAGTCATTGCGACACATTAGCTGTCATTCTGTTATTTTGATGGGATTCTCTCCGTATAAGTTATCTGAAATGAACGAAAACTTAATCTGAAGATAAAAACAGGAAAAACTGTGCCAAAAAGTAAATATTGGCCATAAAAATGACTGCAGACTCACATGTGTACTTAATAGGCACACATCTATACCAGTGGGCTCAATTATAAAAATAATTTTGGGGTACGAGACGGCCTTTCACACAACTTTTATAAACGGTGAACGACACACAAAAAAAGCACTTTCTAAATAACTTAGTATCAAAGGGAGGCAACTCGTTCATTAAATTATGTATCAAGTATAACATTGTTACTTCCCTTAGAAGAAATCTGAATCAGCCTCCAATATCCGGAATTTCAGGATTAATACAGCAGCTGATAGCAGTCATGTGTGCATTTATATGTCCCCTAAATGTCTATGAAGTATTTAATGTGACTCAGTTGAAGATTTAACCCACGACCGAATGCGAGGCAAATGTACTACAACTAAGCCACCACTGCATTAAAGAATTTATCTTGTAAATGCAAATATACCGTTTGTAGAATCTTTCTGAAAGTTTCATAAGTTCTACAGGATCAGTCGCGCGAATAGAACAAGTCATGTTTTCAGGAGTGGCATGTTGCAGAAACACCATGGCTGATATGTTTGCCTCTTGTGAATATTATTTAAAAAATATGTATATATTTTAAAAAAAGTAGTTAAGGCCACAAAAAATTAATTACCTGGTTCTCAGGCCAGTTTTTCTGAGAAGAGATGCGGGCGGGCGCATTTTTTTTTACAATTTTACATCAACAGACACGCGGGCGAATTTTTTTTATCCAAACTTTAATTCCAATACATGAATTGATGCAAAATATCTCGAAATACATGTGCAATAACCAGTTGGATCAGCTCATCTCTATTGTCGATCATTACCTTATCATTTCTTCCCGACTTATGCTTCTTACAATAAGTCCGTATATTTGTATTAGATCACGCATGAACTTCAATTGACTCGATGACACCGCCATTATTGCATGTTGTTGTGAGACTTTGTCGATTAGACGCTTGAATAAATCGCCTGTTCTGTAGCACCTACTAGTTCCAAGCGTCTCAAGCGTCTGACTCTCCTAGATTGGTACCCGTACGACTGCAACACTCACTCACAAGCTAGCGAGCAGAGCGGCAGATAGTCGGCCGCGCACCAGTCTACCCACAAGGGGTTTCCCCTGAGGTAGTTGCATGTAAAAACCGGAACGAACTTGGATGCGGAACTTTTTTCTCGAAATTTCGGTAGCGTATTTCCAATTTTTTATTTTATTACTTTTGAGATAAAATCGGCAATGTTTCACCAAAAAAAGACATGCGGGTGGGCCTAAGAACCAGGTAAATAATTTTTTATGGCCTAATAATGTTCAATTTTTTTTTCTTTATTTTTAGCTCTACTGGCCAGTAGGGCTTATGCCAGGTCTGTCCATTAACTTTTTGATGTCAACACTATAGCCCCTTCATTTTTCATCCAATCTTTAAGAAGCTTTACCAAGTTATTAATATCAATGAAAGCCCGGACAAGTTCGAAAACCAGCAGGAAATTTAACAAAAATTGCTATATTTTGTCTTAGTCAACACTCTAGCGCTTCCATTTTTCATCCAATCGTAACCAAACTTTACCAGATTATTAATAATGACCAGTAACGTCAAAGTTATTGCTCTTGAATTAACAAAATTTGCTATAGTTTGTCTTGTCAACAATCTAGCGCCTCCATTTTTCATCCGATCTTTACCAAAATTTACCAGATTATTACTATCAATGATAGCTGAGACAAGTTTGAAAACCAGCCAGATTGGAGAAGTAACTCCGGAGTTATTGGCCTTGAATTAACGAAAACTGCTCAGTTGTTGAACCCCTGGCCGAATTTCAAAGAAACTTGGCAAGGTTGATCAATATCAAGCCTAGTTGTGCATATCATCGTTCTGTTCCGGTTGAATGATTTTTGGCAGAGTTATAGCCAGATTTTAGTATACTATGTACAGACTAGTTCTCCTGAACCCCTGGCTGGAATTCAACGAAACTGCAGGGATGATCAGCACCAAGAAATATAAAAAGATCAGACAGGGAAAGTAGCATTCAAGGAGACCAAGCCTAGTTGTGCATATCATCATCTTGTTCCGGTTTACTTATTTTTGGCAAGAGTAATTGCCCTTTAAAGATTTTTTATACACAAACTTTTTCCAGGCTAGTTCTCCTGAACCCCTGGCCGGATTTTAACGAAACTTGACAAGGATGATCAGTATCAAGCCAAGTTGTGCATATCATCGCCATAATCTGGTTGAATGATTTTTATGGCCCTTTAAATGTTTTAATACACAAACTTTGTCCAGATTAGTCTCTTATGAACTCCTTGCCAGGGGACGATCAGTACCAAGGCTAGTTGCACCTTTAATTGCCGTGTTCCTGTTGAATTATTTTTGGCCCTTTTAAGGTTTTATTGCACAAGGTTGTCCCAACTAATTCTCCTGATCCCCTGCCCTAACGATTCTTGTCAGGGATGATTAGTACCAAGCCTAGTTGTGCATTTCATTGTTGTGTTCCAGATGAATGAATTTTGGCCCATTAAAGGTTTTAATACTTTCTACAGGCTAGTTCTCCTGAACCTCTGGCTGGATTTCAACAACAAATTTGGCAGGGATGATCAGTACCAAGCCTAGTTGCCTATATCATCGCCATGTTCCGGCTGAATGATTTTTGAAAGAGTTATGGCCACTTATATATATACATAAACAGCCCCTTATACAAAAACCTTATCTTTAACCAGTACAGCATCCACAGGCCCTCTTGGGCCTCTTGTTCACTGGTGAACACACTGGTATTGGATATTTTCCGGTTTTGGTGGCCATCTTGGACGCCATCTTGAATTTTTGACTTTGTACTATGATTCAAAATGTCTACCCTCGATTTTTAGCTCGACTGATCAGAGATCAGCAGAAACCAGCAGAGCTTATGCCGTGGTGCGGCGTCCGTCGTCCGTCTGTCCGTAAACTTTTATTTGTAGCGACAACTCCTCTGAAACTACTGGATGGATATTCATGAAACTTTACAGAAATGTTGCCCATAAAGTCTAGTTGATCCTAGCAAAAATTCATGTTGATGTGAAATCCAAGATGGCCGCCAAAGCTAAAAATAGAGTTTTAAAATACAAGTTTGTAGCGACTACTTCTTGAAAAGTATAAGTGATATTGATATGGGACTTTTTCTAAAATGATCAGCATGACATGATGTTGGTCCTTGTCAAAAATCGTTTTGATTCAACGTTAAACAAGGCTGACAGCGGCCATCTTTGTTTACATAGAGTTATATAGTAAAAACTTGTAGCGACTACTCCTCTGAAACTACTTGGCGGATTTTCATGAAACTTTACAGGAATGTTTCTCTTGATGTCTTATTGATCCTAGCAAAATTTCAGATCGTCCAGAAATTCAAGATGGCCGTCACAGCTAAAAATAGATTTTTAAAAACTAAGTTTGTAGCGACTACTTCTTGAAAACTATAAATGATATTGATATGTGTCTTTTCCTAAAATGATCAGTATGACATGATGTTGATCCTTGTCGAAAATATTTTTGATTCGACATTAAACATGGCTGCCAGCGGCCATCTTTGTTTACATAGAGTTATATAATGAAAACTTGTAGCGACTACTCCTCTGAAACTACTTGACGGATTTTCATGAAACTTCACAGGAATGTTGCTCTTGATGTCTAATTGATCCTAGCAAAATTTCAGGTCGGCCTGAAATTCAAGATGGCCGCCACGGCTAAAAATAGATTTTTAAAAAATAAGTTTGTAGCGACTACTTCTTGAAAACTATAAGTGATATTGATATGTGTCTTTTCCTAAAATGATCAGTATGACATGATGTTGATCCTTGTCGAATACTATTTTGATTCGACGTTAAACATGGCTGCCAGCGGCCATCTTTGTTTACATCGAGTTATATAATGAAAACTTGTAGCGACTACTCCTCTGAAACTACTTGACGGATTTTCATGAAACTTCACTGGAATGTTGCTCTTGATGTCTAATTGATCCTAGCAAAACTTCAGGTCGGCCGGAAATTCAAGATTGTTGCCACGGCTAAAAATAGATTTTCAAAAAACAAGTTTAAGCGACTACTTCTTGAAAACTATAAGTGATATTGATATGGGACTTTTTCTAAAATGATCAGCATGTCATGGTGTTGGTCCTTGTCAAAAATCGTTTTGATTCAATGTTAAACATGGCTGTCAGCGGCCGTCTTTGTTTACATAGAGTTATCTACTAAAAAATTGTAACGACTACTCCTCTGTAACTACTCGACGGATTTTCATGAAACTTTACAGGAATGTTGCTCTTGATGTCTTATTGATCCTAGAAAAATTTCAGGTCGGCCGGAAATTCAAGATGGTATGCCATGTCTAAAAATAGATTTTCAAATTCAAGTTTGTAGCGACTACTTCTTGAAAACTATAAGTGATATTGATATGGGACTTTTTCTGAAATGATCAGTATGACATGATGTTGATCCTTGTCAAAAATTATTTTGATTTGACATTAAACATGGCCGCCAGCGGCCATCTTTGTTTACATAGAGTTATATAATGAAAACTTGTAGCGACTACTCCTCTGAAACTACTTGACGGATTTTCATGAAACTTCACACGAATGTTGCTCTTGTTGTCTAATTGATCCTAGCAAAACTTCAGGTCGGCCGGAAATTCAAGATGGTTGCCACGGCTAAAAATAGATTTTCAAAAAACAAGTTTATGGCGACTACTTCTTGAAAACTATAAGTGATATTGATATGGGACTTTTTCTAAAATGATCAGCATGTTATGGTGTTGGTCCTTGTCAAAAATCGTTTTGATTCAATGTTAAACATGGCTGTCAGCGGCCATCTTTGTTTACATAGAGTTATATAATGAAAACTTGTAGCGACTACTCCTCTGAAACTACTTGACTGATTTTCATGAAACTTCACAGGAATGTTGCTCTTGATGTCTAATTGATCCTAGCAAAATTTCAGGTCGGCCTGAAATTCAAGATGGCCGCCACGGCTAAAAATAGATTTGTAAAAAATAAGTTTGTAGCGACTACTTCTTGAAAACTATAAGTGATATTGATATGTGTCTTTTCCTAAAATGATCAGTATGACATGATGTTGATCCTTGTCGAAAACTATTTTGATTCGACGTTAAACATGGCTGCCAGCGGCCATCTTTGTTTACATAGAGTTATATAATAAAAACTTGTAGCGACTACTCCTCTGAAACTACTTGACGGAATTTCATGAAACTTCACACGAATGTTGTTCTTGTTAGCTCTACTGGCCGAAGGCCAGCAGAGCTTATGGGATGCTGAGTTGTCCGTCGTCCGTCCGTCCGTCGTCCGTCCGTCGTCCGTCGTCCGTCCGTTGTTAACTTTTGTCTTGTTAAGACGATAGGGCCTTCATTTTTCATCCAATCTTTACCAAACTTTAACAGGTTGTTAATATCAATCAAAGCTCGGATGAGTTCGAAAACCAGCCAGATCGGCCAAGTAACAGCGGAGTTATGGCCCTTGATTTAGTTAAAAATGCTATATTGCTATGTTTTGCCTCGTTAAGACGATAGGGCCTTCATTTTTCAACCTATCTTTATCAAACTTTACCACATTGTTAATATCAATGAAAGCTCCGACAAGTTCGAAAACCAGCCAGATCGGACCTGCAACACCAAAGTTATGGAAAATGCTATATTGCTATATTTTGCCTCGTTAAGATGATAGGGCCTTCGTTTTTCATCATATCTTTACCAAACTTTACCACATTGTTAATATCAATGAAAGCTTGGACAAGTTCGAAAACCAGCCATATCGGGCTAGTAACAGCGGAGTTATGGCCCTTGATTTAGTTAAAAATGCTATATTTTGCCTCGTTAAGACGCTAGGGGCTTTATTGTTCATCCAATCTTTACCAAACTTTATCAGATTGTTAATATCAATGAAAGCTCGGACAAGTTCGAAAACCAGCCATATCGGAATAGAAAGAGCGGAGTTATGGCCCCATGATTTAGTTAAAAATGCTATATTTTGCCTCGTTAAGACGATAGGGGCTTCATTGTTCATTCGATCTTTATAAAACTTTATCAGATTAGATTGTTAATGTCATTGAAAGCTCAAACAAGTTCGAAAACCAACCATATCGGACTAGTAACAGTGGAGTTGTGGCCCTTGATTTAGTTAAAAATGCTATATTTTGCCTCGTTAAGACGATAGGGGCTTCATTGTTCATCTGATCTTTACCAAACTTTATCAGATTGTTAATATTAATGAAAGCTCGAGCAAGTTCGAAAACCAAACATATCGGACCAGTAACAGCTTAGTTGATTTAGTTCAAAACTCTATAAAACGCTATATTTTGCCTCGTTAAAACGAGAGGGCCTTCATTTTTCATCCGATCGTTACCAAACTTTTATTTTTTTAATTATTTTTTTAAATTAATATATTTCTTCTTTTTTATTTTTAATTATTTTTTTTTTAAATTTTTAATTTTTTTTTTTTTTTTAAATTTTTTTTTTAATTTTTTTTTTTCTTTTTTCTTTTTTTTTTTTTTAATTTTTTTTTTTTTTTTAGCTCTATGTTGGACCAGTCGGACAAGTAACAGAGGAGTTATGGCTCTTGATTTAGTTAGAAATGCTATATTTTGCCTCGTTAATACGGCAGGATCTTCATTTTCATCTTATCTTTACCGAACTTTAACAGATTCTTTAGTTATGACCCTTGATTTAATTCAAAAGCTGTTTTTTGCCCGAAACTTCCAAAAAAACGTAAATGGCAGTCACTCGCTTCATTGATGTTATAAGAGCCATGTTAGCCAGTAGAGCGTCCACAGGCCCTCTTGGGCCTCTTGTTGTTTAATTGATCCTAGCAAAACTTCAGGTCGGCCGGAAATTCAAGATTGTTGCCACGGCTAAAAATAGATTTTCAAAAAACAAGTTTATGGCGACTACTTCTTGAAAACTATAAGTGATATTGATATGGGACTTTTTCTAAAATGATCAGCATGTCATGGTGTTGGTCCGTGTCAAAAATCTTTTTGATTCAATGTTAAACATGGCTGTCAGCGGCCATCTTTGTTTACATAGAGTTATCTACTAAAAATGTGTAACGACTACTCCTCTGTAACTACTCGACGGATTTTCATGAAACTTTACAGGAATGTTGCTCTTGATGTCTTATTGATCCTAGAAATATTTCAGGTCGGCCGGAAATTCAAGATGGTATGCCATGGCTAAAAATAGATGTTCAAATTCAAGTTTGTAGCGACTACTTCTTGAAAACTATAAGTTATATTGATATGGGACTTTTTCCTAAATGATCAGTATGACATGATGTTGATTCTTGTCAAAAATTATTTTGATATGACATTAAACATGGCCGCCAGCGGCCATCTTTGTTTACATACAGTAATATAATGAAAACTTGTAGCGACTACTCCTATGAAACTACTTGATGGATTTTCATGAAACTTCTCAGGAATGTTGACCTAGCTATCAATTATCTATCAGTAGAGCTTCAAGGTCATTGACCTCTTGTTTTTCTTCTTAGAGGGTCCCCTAAAGGATTCCACAGAGAAATTTAAGGAACATGAAATGCGCAAAGAACTATCAGCTAATAGACTTTATATTAATTATCCGGATATGTTATTCATTTATCTTAAGTTAATAAGAGTTAATATTGACTATTATTGTACAACAAATTTTAGTGCAAGTTTCTTTATGATGCCGAGTAGTGCTTCTGTGCCGACTTTTTGCGATGTTAAAATACCCATTTTGGTACCCCCTGCCAGAAGATTTTAGCATACAATTCTTACACAGATATTTTGTATTCAAGTGAGACATGGGGTAACCGTTATTTTATGCAATTATGAATTATTAAGAATACGTTGTATTGAGATATCAAAGAAAAAGGTTCTTTTTCATGACGACTATTGCTTCTTTGCCAGTAGAGTATAATACTAGTTTACCGTGCATATTCTACATTGACCTACTTTTTATGTTTCAGTGAATGTCATTTTTGCATTAAGCTCACAAAACATCATTCGGATACTAAAGCAACAGATTTAGGAGACTGTCAGATAAAGTCTTCAATCATCCTACATAGAAACACGTTGACATTAATACCGACTATACTCTTATAATATGTCCAGTTTCACTCTTCCTGTTACAGCTACATTGAATTCATCGAACACTCATCGGAGTTGAATGACCTCAGCTCATTCCCTCAGCTGACGGAGCGTGCCAAGTCTATCGGGTACACCGTGTCCAAGGTCGTGTTTCGTGGGTACTTCGCTCATGATAAGCTGCAGAAGTTGCACGATGGGGCTATTGAAGTGAGGACGAAGCTGAAAATACAGGTTGGTTCCTAATAAATAACTTACAGGTTGGTTCCCAATAAATAACTTACAGGTTGGTTCCCAATAAATAACTTACAGGGCCCAGTTATTCAAAGATCGTTAAAGGGACACTGTCCGTAAGTAAGCAGATATTGAGCATAACCAAATAACTGTCTGGCTTTTATTCATTGAAATGTATACACGAAAACATGAGGATAGACCCTAAGAAATATGTAGGAATATATTCGTGAGTTTGAAAAAAAAGAAGAAGAAGTTTTAATTATTAAATGTAAATAAAGTGGGACCCACAATATTTACCTTTTATGCGTTCACGTGACTTCCATAGCGCACTAGGTTTTCACCATAGTATTTATTGCGTAATATGTATAGCCCGCTTAGCTCAGTCGGGAGCGAGTTCCGACAACTTTACGCTAACGCACACTTATTTTTACTGCGAGTTTGGGCTGCGAGTTCAGACCCACAAAGTGGATTTGCTTTTTTTTGTACCGCGATGGAATTCCGTTAAACAATCTTGCTTTTAATTAGTAAATATTGAATAATGTTTAGTGTATAATGTTTGCGAACATAATTATTGGGTGTTTTATAAGCTAAAAGTTTCGGACAGTGTCAAAATTTCAAATCTCTCTGAATTTCCGATAAATGAATATTTCTACCAGAAATGGAGCATGTATAAGCATTATGTTAAGAAGAAATGCGAATTAATTTTTTTTAGTTGTACAAAACATGTTTATGTTATGTTAACAACAGGGCCTGGTGGTTTTTAACTTGATCATCATCTGTGTCCGGGTTAAAGTTAAAGTTTGTATATAAAGTTGTTTCTCTGAAACTGCTTTACATAACGGATTGAAACTTCACACATGTTTTCGGCATCGTTAGACCATCATACTCATGCTTTTCTTTTATACTTTAATAGAAAAGTTGGTGAAAGTTTGTATGTACGTTGTATCTCTGAAACTTCCTTACACAATGGATTGAAACTTCACATATATATTCAGCATCATTAGATGACACCACAGAGTCAGGTGACATAACTCCTGCTTTTATTTTAACAAAATTATGGCCCCTTTTATGCTTAGAAAATTTGGTTAAAATTTGTATGCAAGCTTGTATCTTCGAAACTATGGATTGAAACTTCAGATATATTCAGCATCATTAGACAACATCATAAAGCCAGGTTCTATAACTCATGCTTTTATTTTAAAAACTTATGGCCCCTTTTATACTAACAAAATTTGCTTTGCAATTGTTTTATGCAATTAAGCAAAATTATGTCCTTCAACATAGTTTCTCAATAAATAAACTCAACATTTTTTCCCAGTACTTATAACAAGGCCTTGAAAGTCGAGTGTCTGCACCGAAAGGCAGTGGTTCTTTTTTTTTATTTAAAATTAATTATAGTAATAGAATAGAATTGGTCATTCAAATGCCATAACTAAAAAAAAATACAGCTGTTGCCTTTTAAGAGCGACAAATATATACCCCGATGCCAGTACCCCATTCCCCACTCTACCGTGTTTGAGTAAAAGTTGAGTAAAGATCGAGTGGAATGGCTTTTGACCTACCGACCTAGGCAACATCTTTTCATCACACTGTGACAGCAGTCTACCTATTGAGTTTTCATGGGACTTGCTTCATGGGAGATGAGTTATGGAATCATTATCGGGTCCCATTGACCTTGTACTTTGACCTACTGACCTTCAAAATCAATAGAGGTCATCTTCTCACTACAGGCAATTCACCTATGAAGTTATGGAGCGGACAAGGTTTTTCATTATCAGATGCTGTGACCTTGACCAACTGACCTCAAAATCATAAATGGTCGTCCTCTTCACCACAGGCAGTTCACGTATGACGTTTCATGAGATTTGCTTCAGGGGAGAGGAGTTATGGAGCGAACAAGGTTTACATTATTTAGGCTCTGTTACCTTGACCTACTGACCTCAAAATCAAAAGGGGTCATCCTATCATCACAGTCAGTCCACCATGAAGTTTTATGAGATTTGCTTCAGGGGGAGAGGAGTTATGGAGCGGACAAGGTTGCGTCTACAGACGGGACGGACGATGGACAGGTGAAACCAGAATATCCTACTAAACTTTGTTTAATGTCAGGTTATCATACTCCAAACTTGGCGTCTTTATTTTCTCTGTCTTATCTAATACTTAAAATCAGCTAAAAAATGACATATACTTAATATCAGCTGACACTGACATAGTATTTGCGATTATATAATCACTTTTATTACTGGAACAAGTACATGAGAAGTAGGATTTCAAGTTGGTGGAATTAAGTTATAAGTCACATGTGCTAGCTTCAGTACATGAAAAAACAATAGGTATGTCGTATGAACGTTGAACATTTTTAGGCAAATCAGCTGGCCCAGTTGTTCAAAGATCGGTTAACTTAACCGAGTGTTATTGTTTTTAGTCAAAATTTCAAAGCTCTCTAAATTTCCTGAAAATAAATATTTCTACCCAGAAATTGAGCATGTGAAAGCATTATGTTAAGAAGAATTGCAAGTTAAAAACCTTTGAGCAGTACAAAACATATTTTTATGAGAAAATGTATTTTGAAAATTTAACACTGACCAAGGATTAAGCTAACCGATCTTGAACAACTGGGCCCTGGACTTTTAGGTATGTAATATTCCATGCTTCACTTCCTAATAGGCTGTGTTTATTTATATTGTAATGTAACAAGTAAGTTTAAAGAACCTGAACAAATAAGTACCTGAATAAAGTGATTCCATTTCTTGAATTTGGTGCTTGTACATGATTTGGCTGTATGTTGATGTACATTGTGTAAAAGAATAAATTATATTTCAGTACGAGTCGAAGAACAAGAACAGGCAATGACCGACTGAAACTGAATAATGAAATAGAGAGGATAGGACCTGGTAAGTACACTTAGAAGTGATAATTAATAATAACTGGACTTTTCACAGTTTCCAAAGAATTGGGTTAAGGAGAACTAGTCCGACAACAGTCTGTGTTTTAAAACCATTAAAGGGCTGAACTCTGCCAAAAATCATTCAACCAACACAGCGATGACACGCATAACTAGGCTTGGTATTGATCATTCCTGCAAAGTTTCGTTGAAATCCCCACCAGGGACAATTCATAGGTTAAAATAATAATTAAACTATTTCATTGAAACTTTGCAAAAAGAGTGATTCATTTTAGACTACTTCGAAACAGAATATTTGCAGATAATGCTCTCGGATTAAAATGAGTAAAGTTTTTAAGTTAGCTGTTGTGAACCTTGTATGCATAAACTACTCTGTATGTCAGCTCCTATGTAAATGGCACCAGGTCCTGCATATTAACATACTGTCAAAGTCGCATTTTTGATACACATGACAGCATATTTGTCCAGTGTACATACATACTATTTGAAAAGAGAAACAAAGTTGTCACAGTGGCGGACATCAGTATGTACAGATGTCTGTATGTTAGCCAAAATGTTAACTTCTTTCAACAATATTTTTAGAACTGTAAGTGATACAACTTTCAAATTTGGTCAGTAGGTGTATCAGGACATACTATATGTGAGGAAGTGTCGATTCTTACAGATGATGGGAGGTGTACAGTACTGATTCTACCCAGAAAAAGTGGGTGGTTTGCCTCCACCACAAAAAATCGGCCATCATATATAACCTTACATGTGTTGAAAATGACATAAAACACCATACAAACAAACAAATTAATAATCTAGTATAAAATGGTGTATTCATATATCATTCTAGTAATATCCTGATTCTTGGATTATAGAACAGAAGATAGAGCTAGAGGGGCTGGAACACAAACATAAGATGGAGGAATCCAAGGTGAGACATCGTCTGGAAATGGAGCTGAAAGCTGAGGAAGAGAAGAGGAAGAAATGGGAGCGAGAAAGGATGTCAGAACTCCAGGTAATGTTGGATAGGGAGAACGGTGTAGTTATATAACATGTAGCTTCTTAGATTCGTCGAAATTGATATTTTGAAAATTAAATTTTATCCTGAAGCTTATGGCATAATCACATATCAGTGATTTTTTCCATGTCCTTCACTCAAAACAGAAAGAGGGTAATGATGTGAAACCTTTACCATAAGTATTTGTTACTTACAGGAAACCAGGGGTTAAGATGCCAAACCTTAACAATACATATGTTATTTGCAAAGAACCAAGGGTAATGGTGCCAAACCTTAACCATAAGTATTTATTACTTAGAGGAAACCAGGGGTTACAATGCCAAACATTAACCATAAATATTTGTTATTTACAGGGAACCAAGGGTACAGAACAGCAGCAGCTTGACTTTTACAAGAACCTCCATGGCCTGAATGTTGACTTGAACCAGTACATACCCGCCTTGTCACCGAGGCCAGACAAACTCACCAAAATTGTCACATGCAACAACGCAGCAGCCAATCTCCACCTTCATCACAATTAAAACTGTATAAATAAAGGCATAGGTGTAGGAGGGGTTTGGGGGTCAGGGCCAATATTTTAACAAATTGTGTTTTACCAATAAACATGCTTGTGTCTGGAAATTTAACAGTCACAGTGTACAATGTTGGCCATTTTTTACATAGAAAAGTAGCCATAGTGTTCATTAAAATGTGACAAGCAAACAACAACAACAATGTTGAAGATGTCAAAAATTGAAAATGTTCAGTTGGCCCTCCCCAGCACTACCCCTGGCCTCACCCCAACATCTGAAATGTTCCTATGCCACTGTTAGATATGACTTACTGGACTCTAAATTGTGAAGTTCGGTGATCCGAACAAATAAGCAAATTTTCTATTTTTGGAATCGGTCACAAATTCCCCCTCAACCTGTAACTCGGAACAAATTTCTTTTTTAACTGTCCATAATCCAGGACATATGTGTTCCTATTGCATTAGAACTGTATTGGTGTACTTATACAGCACTTGTATTCTTATGTAGTACTTCCATACAACCTCATTTGATATATGTTCATTTTATAATTGCCTATATTTAGTGATTTTATAATTGTTTAACTAATACAACCGCATTTGTGTATGTTCATTTTATAATTGTTCAACTTATACACTTATATTTAGTGATTTTATAATTGTTTAACTAATACAACCACATTTGTGTATGTTCATTTTATAATTGTCAACTTTTACACCTATAATTAGTGATTTTATAATTGTTTAACTAATACAACCACATTTGTGTATGTTCATTTTATAATTGTCAACTTATACACCTATAATTAGTGATTTTATAATTGTTTAACTAATACAACCACATTTGTGTATGTTCATTTTATAATTTTCAACTTATACACCTTTATCACATAACGTTCCTTGTTAATAAGTGTCGAACACCCATTTAATATTCTATTGTATGCACACGTGTAATACAACCTGGAACGATTTTGATTGGTTGAGTTAAACCTGTAACACTGCGCAAGTTTATTAACTGAAATTATTTTATTTATTATAAATTCACCTAGATCTGAGTCATAAACTTATAATTTGTGACAGCTTATAAAAGTAACATTGTTGTTGGTTTGATAAAAAGTTGGCGTAAACTGCGATTTTGTAAAGAGGTAAAACACGAACTCTTTTATACGCAACGTTATGTGTGAGACGCGACGTTTCGACGTCACATGTTATGAGGTTTTGGCGCTAAAGTGTGTCTGATGTAGTGGCGGTTCTATGTCCATCTGAATTATTTTTTACTAATTTGATTGCAATGTTATGTGATAAAAAGGATCTTAAACTCATTCCCATTCCATATAAGATTTATGAAACTTGGGAACTCGTTTAAGATCCTCTATATATTAAGTGATTTTATAATTGTTTAACTAATACAATTTGTTTAATATGTATATTCATTTTTGTCTAGCCCGTTTACGAATCTCGACTTAGCGGTCACAATGTCGTCCTGGTGTATGTGTGTTCCGTTCGACAAAATATAGGTCATGTCTGGTCTCTGCTACAAAATGTTTATCTTGCTTCTTTCTTGCAGGATTTTCACAAAACTTCACCACAATGTTCCTTATATGCATATAACATCATGTGTAGAATTTCGGGTTGCTGTGACCTCCTTCTGACAAAATATAGGTTAAGTCCGGTCTGCGCAACGACATGTGCATCTTGCTTCTTTCTCACAAGATTTTCACCGAACTTCATCACAATGTTCCTTATATGCATCTAACATCATGTACAACCTTTCGGGTCACTGTGACCTACTTTTGACGAAATATAGGTCATGTCCGGTCTCTGCTATGACGTGTATCTTGCACACAGGGTTTTTCACCAGACTTCATCCAAATGTTCCTTATATGCATCTACCGATGTTCCTTATATGCGTCTACCGTAATGTGCAAAATTTCGGGTCACTGTGACCTACTTCCGACGAAATATAGGTCATGTCCAGTCTCTGCTAAGACATGTATCCCCCACTGTTAATGACATTAAACTAAGTATGTAAGGAACGAATTATTATTATAGACATTGGTGTTGGTCAAATCAAAAATCTGGACTTCTTCATACTGGGGCTCGACATGTGGGTCGTGGCCTTCTGGTATGTTATATTTATGTTGTGATCTTTAATATTTGTAGCTCGTCTGTTTTGAGAAAAAACTCAAAAAGCTATTGTCACCACTCTAGCATCGTTGTCGTCGTCCGGTAAAAAGATATAATTACCGATAGAGAAGCAGAAAGGTTAATAACATATAGCAAAACACACACACACAAAAAAACGATAACGATTCGATCCTCCCCTAATTATAGGGATATATGGCAATCTTGATTTTTTAAAAACTTGCAGCATCCTGTTAGTTTTCCACATGAATTGCATTTGTTCAATCATTAATATTAATTATAAGGATAGTATAAACCAAACTGTTTTTTATTTCTAACCACAATCTATCTTGGAAATAAACACAAAATAAAAAAACCTGCACTTTTAATATCCTGAAGTATATATGCAAGCAGGTTTCAAGTCAAAATGATAGTGCATTAATAAAACGAGACTCTTACGCTTGAAGAAAACTTTTAGATTGCTGTGTCCCTTTAATGTCTCACACCACAATTAATTTTCCATAGGGTCCCATTGTAATGTTTTAACAGATTTTACATGTATTTATGCTTAAATTCTTTATTGATCCAATATCTACAATTTAAAACACGTTTAACAAATATTTACCAGATTGAAATTTTTTTAATTTCATGTTTGCGTATACAAAAATACAACCCTGTGGTGATTAGACCCATGATGTGTAAAATGAGATTAAGAAATCTTATATCAACATGCATTTTTCTGTGATCTCTTCCTAAAATGCTGTAGATTTAGAACCTGGTAAAGATAAATCAATGTATCCTGTAAAATGTAGAAAAGCAAACTTGTTTTTTTTATCTACCTCCTACATCTGTACGAGTATTCAAGGGAGATAATAGTGGTGGGAGTCCTTTAAGACCAAACAAATCTCCGCCTTCACTGACTTAACAGACAAGCATCTGCATCCACTGGAGGTGCTATATGTTGTAGTATTTGTAATAGGTCAGTATGGGTCAGTATGCAATTGCAATATTTTTGTACGTAATTTGATTATTTTAATACATCTTTGTACGTAATATGATTATGTTGTGGTGCTTTGTCTGTGAACTGTTTTGTGTGACTTCTGCTCCTCCAAAACTACTGGTGTGATTACCCTGAAACTTTACATTTATACATAGTTTATATTACTACCATATCATCCCTTATTTGTAAATAGTTTTATCTTATTACATTAATTTTTATTTACTACTTCATTTCTTCATCTTTCATCAGTTTTTGCGCACAATATGACATATTTTTGTTTCGAAGTGCCATAAAACACCATTCATTCATTCATTACCAGAATATTGTACATGATGTCTAGTTGGTCCTAAATTAAATTCAGGTCGGAAAGAAATCCAAGATGGCTGCCATGGTTAAAAATAAATTAAAAATCTTTGTGATCACTATGAATGAAATAGATTTGGAACCTCTACTAACACGTTGGCATGCCATTTTGGTCTTAAAGATGAATGGCCACCCTTTTTGTAGTATTATCAATTACTACAATTAACTTTTAAATATCATATGAACATTTCTTGATAGTCTCGGAGAGAAATATATATTGAAAACCGCTACTAAGTTGCATGTAAAAATAAGTATTATTTGCATGACGTAGATACTACTTTTACCACTGCGTGACTGCACGGGGAACCAGATAATTGATAAATACATTTACCTGTGGATTAATTTACCATTCAAAGTTTTCTACGTCATAAAAGAAAATCTTATTCTCGCTTTTCACAGATATTGCAATGTCTAAATTGTAAATATCTATTGTCGTATTGATTTCATAAACATGTTCATGAAACAAAACATGGCCGGGGAACTTTAAACAGAACTATTTTGATTTAAGTCTATCTTTGTCTCATGTATTGCAACACTTTTGTCACCTTGCTACTTCTCTAAAACTTCTCCATAATATTATACATGTCTCGTAGGACCTAAACAATTGTGTGTCATTCAGAAATTCAAGATGGCGTCACAGCTAAAAATAGATACCCTTAACAAAATAACTGGCTTGAAATATCCTAAACAAAATGCATTTTGATCTGGGATCAGACATGGCTGCCAGCAGCCATCTTTGTTGACAGTTTATTGTAAAAGTTTGTGATCACTTCTCTGAATCTGCTGGACAGATTTGTTTATTTCCATTTTAGAAATTGGCCCCCATGACTTATTTGGCTATTAAAACTCAGTCAGTTTCTTGTCAGTAGAAGAACACTTCAAGGTCATTGACCTCTTGTTGTTGTGCTTCTAAAATAACAATTGTTACACAATTTTACATATATACATAACAGCTCCGAAGAATATAGATAATATTAAAGTTCTCTGGCCATGTTTTGTTTCATAAACATGTGTACCGTGTTTATTTAAATCTAAATCAGAACAAAGGATTCTTACAATTCACACATTGCAATATATACGGAAAAACGAGTGTCAGACTTAATTTGATAGCAATAGTTGTGCAACATATTTCCTAGTAAATGTATCTATGTTGAGCAAATTATAATTATTTTTATATTCGATTTTCTATTGAATTTAAATATGTTTCTTTCTGGGACTATCAGGAAATGTTCATGTTGAGTTGAATTTCTTGGTTGGCCAATGACCTTTAAGCAACACTGTTACACAAAGCCTAATCAATGAATAATTCATTTCATTACGCCCCGTATGGCTCCGCGGCCTCGTTTGGCTCTGGGCCCCGTTTGGTTTGTTCCAGGGCAAATAATAGGGTCACTGCAGATCCCGTCGGAGGGTAGGCAGAGGGGTAGAATCATCCCCACTCACCCCAAATTCATTTTATCATTTTATCATTTTTTGTTCATGTTCATTAAAGGTCTTCATCATGACCCCTGCATTGTTTCAGGTGCCATCTCGCTCAAATCACTAGAGCAGTGGCAGAAAAACAATAAACATGGCTCCAGCGTAAATGGAGTGTCTACAGTAGAATTTGCAGCAACTCTGCAGTTCTGCAGGTGAGATGTTTCTAGGCCCATTCTCCATATTTTATCTCGATTTAAATGGAGGATGAGCCTGGCATATTCATTCCTGTTAGGCGCCATATATCCTTTCATGTGTTGGTGTGCCTTAAAACCCAATTTACTTCATTTCATTACAGAATAAAACACTTGTTTTATGTTTTCATAATTTAAATATCAGCTGCATTCATCAATTGAGGGCACCACGCTCATTTATTAGTTCCCTACTGGTACGGACTTTAGGTTTGCCCCCCGTCCATCTGTCATTTTTTTGTCCGGACCGTAACTTTGTCATGCATTGTGGGATTTTTAAACAACTTGGCACAAATGTTCACCATAATGAGATGGCATGTCACGCGCAAGACCCAGGACCGTAGCTCAAAGGTCAAGGTCACAGTTAGAGGTTAAAGGTAAAAAATAGGCTTGTCCGGGCTATAACTTTGTCATGCATCATGGGATTTTGAAATTACTTGGCACTGATGTTCACCATAATGAGATGGCATGTCGCGCGCAAGACCCAGGTCCGTAGCTCAAACGTCAAGGTCACATTTGGAGGTTAAAGGTCAGAAATAAGCTTGTCCGGGCTGTAACTTTGTCATGCATCATGGGATTTTGAAATTACTCTGCACAAATGTTCACCATAATGAGACGGCGTGTCGCGCGCAAGACTCAGGTCCGTAGCTCAAAGGTCACGGTTAGATACCTTCAGAACACAGGAACACATATTTTGCAGCTAAACATGGTAAGGTATTCAACATTCCTGATCATTCACATGGCTACATTCAACCTTTCATATGGGTACATTCAAAGATAAATGTTTCTTCAATAACTTCAGAATTAACAAACTGGCTAATAATAACTTTATTTCTTTGAAATGTTTGCAATTATTGTGTTGACGAAACAGCAACCTTTGACAGCATTTTGACATTTGTGCAATTATTGTGTTGATGAAACAGGAACCTTTGACAGCAATGCAGCTTCTGAATTGTTAATTTTGGAAAATATGTTTTTTATGTAACAGGGTATATGCTAGTGTCATTTATGTTCTTTTCCAGTTATCTTCAGTATTTTTCTCCGCAATCCTGAAGCTGAACTGTTGCATGACCTACCTCCTCGAACATTCCTTAACCTTACCTAATCTTTTTTTTTACAAGTTGTATGATTTTGCTGGTAGGGGACTATGGCCGTCCCTCGGACTGCTTCTTGTTTATCTTGTTCTTTATTTATATGTACGTAATATACGTTAAATATACATGTACTTCTACAACTCAATAAAGATGCTATTTATTAAAAGCTTTCTATTTCATCTATCGTTTTGTTGATGGGTGAACTGATATTTTGCTATGGTTACCAAAACTATCCAGGTGGATAAACATACATCTTATGAAGGCCCATAACTCCCGGATTCATATTATTTCTCTAAGGTTTTAACCTGGAACTTAAAAGTGCCAGCAATAGGCATATATATCTCGCTAGGCACAGATCTCGTCCTAAGCACTAGGCACTAAATCAGCCACTGTTTATTAGGTAGTACAGCTCAGTTATTTATTAGGTAGTACAGCTCAGTTATTTATTAGGTAGTACAGCTCAGTTATGCATAGCAGTGTAACAAATGACCTTATATTAGAAGATGGAAGTAGCAGTTAACTGAAGAGTTCTCACCCTGAAGATGGTGTCCATATAAATGAAGACGTTCATGGCCAAAGCAAAAGAGTTCCTACTTACACCAAGGGCAATGCACTTTTGAAGTTTCATGAGCGTACCTCTTACTTTCTGAGTTATCATGAGGAATGTGTATATTCTAATGAGGTCCTGGCGGGCTCGACCTTTCAAGCTTCACAAGCAGTAGGTTCTTCTCACCTATGAAGTTTCATAATTTTGGCAACCTTGAGCTTTTGACATAAAAGCAATTGGGTTCCTCTCCCTATGGGCACGCAAAATGTGTACATGTATGTCCAGATCAGGTCATTGATATTGAAAGCAATAGGTTTCCTTCTCACACCAAACGCAAGTTGCCTATAAAGTTGCATGATGGTGGGTGTTAAAGTTATATTTTCAAAGTTATCGAACAAAAAGAATAATTGATTACGGACTGACGAACCCTGTACTGTAATATGTCCACAGTACGCACATCTTCAGTTGGAATGGAGGCATTACAAACGTTATTTTCATAAAAAATTCAAGTTCAAGGGGACACTATCCCAGTGGGATTTGAACCTGCAGTCGTGGAGAGGCTCCGGACAAGAATTATAAAATTGCAAAGGGCAATAACTCTACTTGAATGTAGATAAGAGTTAAGATTCTTGCACTGTACTCTATGATTGTTCGAAGATTCACAAGTCCCATTAGTAGTTTTCAAGTTATGCTTCAAACAAGAATTGTAAGTATAAAATTACAAAGGGCAATAACAAGAAGATTAGTTTAAATATGTTTAAACGAAGATTAGTTTAAATAATTAATATGGTTCTTGTGCTCTGACTTCTTATCATTGTGTGTAGTCGCAGTCCAATGCCTTCAGTATTTTTCAAGTTATGCTTCAAAAATGATTACAAGTAAAAAATTACAAAGGGCAATAACTCTTATTTGAATGGTTAGGTTCTTACTTTCATTGCCCTCTAGTATTGTGCGAAGTTTAGTCCCATCTGTAGATTTCAAGCATTGTTTTTTTTACTTTTGGGAAAGGGGGTCAGGGTCCTTTAGAGGGGGGAAAATTTGACGTAAATCGGAAAAAGGTGGAAATTTGACAATGTTAAAATAAAGAAGATAGTATTTGAAGTTTTTTGAGGGGAAATTTTTCTCAAAACAAGAGGCCCAAGATGGCCTGTGGACGCTCTACTGGCTCAAGATAAAGTTAAGTATAAGTACCAGAACATGGCAATGACAGGTGCAACTAGGCTTAGTACTGATCATTCTCGCCAAGATTCGCTGAAATCTGGCAAAGAGTTCAGAAGAGACTAATCTGGACAAAGTTTGTGTATTAAAACATTAAAAGGGTCACAACTCTGCCAAAAATCATTCAACCGAAATATGGCGATGATATGCACAACTAGGCTTGATACTGATCATCCTTGTCAAGTTTCATCTATACCCAGCTAGGGGTTCAGGAGAACTAGCCCGGAAAAAATTGTGGTTATCAAAATTCTTTAAAGGGCCATAACTCTTCCAAATATCTGTAAACCGGAACGTGACGATGACATGCACAACTAGGCTTGGTGCTGATTATCCCTGCAAAGTTTCATTGAAATCTGGCGAGGGGTTCAGGAGAAGTAGATCAGACAAAGTCTGTGTATTAAAACCTTAAAAGGGCCATAATTCTGCCAAAAAAATCATTCAACCAGAATACGGCAATGATTTGCACAACTAGACATGGAATTGATCATCCCTAAAAAGCTTCGTTTAAATCCGGCCAGGGGTTCAGGAGAACTAGTCAGAACAAAGTTTGTGTATTAAGACCTTTAAAGGGCTATAACTCCGCCAAAATCATTCAACTGGAACACGGTGACTATGTACAACTAGGCTTGGTACTGATTATCCCTGCAAAGTTTCAATGAAATCAGGCCAAATGAAGGCCCTTTCGTCTTAATGAGGCCAAGATCCAGCCAAATGAAGGCCCTTTCGTCTTAATGAGGCCAAGATATAGCATATTTCAGAAAATCAAGGGTCATGACTCCGATGTAAATGGTCCAATCTGGATGGTTTTCGAACTTGTCCAAGTTTTTATTGATATTAACAATCTGGTAAAGTTTCTTAAAGATCGAATGAAATATGAAGGCCCTATCGTCTTAACGAGGCAAAATATAGGATTTTTAACTAAATCAAGGGCCATAACTCCACTGTTAATAGTCCGGCTGGCTGGTTTTCGAACTTGACTGAGCTTTCATTGATATTAACAATCTAGTAAAGTTTCATAAAGATCGCATGAAAAATGAAGGCCCTATCAACTTAACGAAGCAAAATATAGCATTTTTAACTAAATCAAGGGCCATAACTCCGCTGTCAATGGTCCGATCTAGTTGGTTTTCGAACTTGTCCGAGCTTTCATTTATATAAACAATCTGGTAAAGTTTCTTAAAGATCGGATGAAAGATAAAGTCCCTATCGTCGTAACGAGGCAAAATATAGGATTTTTAACTAAATCAAGGGCCATTACTCCACTGTTATTAGTCCGATCTGGCTGGTTTTCAAACTTGACTGAGCTTTCATTGATATTAACAATCTAGTAAAGTTTCATAAAGATCGCATGAAAAATGAAGGCCCTATCTGGTTTTCGAACTTGTCCGAGCTTTCATTTATATAAACAATCTGGTAAATTTTGGTAAAGATTGGATGAAAGCTGAATGCCCCACCGTCTTAATGAGGCAAAATATAGCATTTTTAACTAAATGAAGGGCAATAACTCCGCTGTTAATGGTCTGATCTAGCTGGTTTTCAAATTTATCCGAGCTTTCATTGATATTAACAATCTTTGCAAGTTTGGTAAAGATCAAGTAATAAATGAAGGTGCTAGAGTGTTCACAAGTTTTAATATGGCATTTTTCAGCAAAACAAGGGTCACAACTCCGGTGAAATAATTTCGATCTTGCCGGTTTTCTAACTTGTCCGAGCTTTCATTGATATAAAGACACTGGCAAAGTTAAGTAAAGGTCTGAATAATATACTCTGGTGTTACTGACCCAATTTAGCTGATTTTCGAACTTGTCCAAGCTATCATTGGTATTAACAATCTGTGCAAATTTGGTAACGATCAAATAATAAATGAAGGTGTTGGAGCGTTCACAAGGAAGAAAATAGCAATTTTTAGAAAAAAACAAGGGCCACAACTCCGGCGTTACTGATCCAATTTGGCTGGTTTTCGAACTTGTCCGAGCTTTCATTGATATTAACAATCTGTGCAAGTTTGGTAAAGATCAAATAATAAATGAAGGTGCTAGTGTTCACAAGGCTTAATATGGCATTTTTTTCAGCAAAACATAGGCCATAACTTTAGTGAAATTTATCCAATCCAGCTTGTTTTCGAACTTGTCCGAGCTTTCATTGAAATTAACAACCTGTTAAAGTTTGGTAAAGATCGGATGAAAAATGAAGGCCCTATCGTGGTAACAAGACAAAAGTTGGCCAGTAGAGCTAAAAAAGGGGGGTGGGGTTGGGGTGGTGGGGAACCCATACTTTTTGAGGAGGGGAATGGGGCCGAATTTAGACACCAAATTACTCCGTCTAGCTATGCTGCGGAAAATAATTTTAAAATTACGAAGGAATATAACTCTTATTTGCAGTTTTATACTCCTCCGAAATTAATTCTTCGAGGAGCATAAAAATAACTAATACTGAAGGTGATGAATACCCCGCGGTGTTTTTTTTTTAAAGTCAAACAAAGGGCCATAATTCCGTCGGTCGGTCTGTTGGTTTCCGGACGATAACTCATGAAAGGGTTGATGGATTTAAATAATATTTGGTACACGGGTATAACACCATAAAATACAAGTCCAGTTCGACTTTGGTTACAAACCACCAATTTTTGACGGAGTTGTGGCCCCTTTTCAACTCGGAACTTGCCCAAAAAACGGTGTCGGGATGATGACTCATGAAAGGGTCGACGGATTTAAATAATTTTTGGTACACTGGTTTAAGACCATAAAATACAGGTCAAGTTCGACTTTGTTTACAAACCACCAATTTTTGACGGAGTTGTGGCCCCTTTTCAACTTACAATTTGCCCAAAAAAACGGTGTCCGAGTTTAAACAAACTCATAATTAATTTTACACATTCAATCACGGGTATTTTAAGCCCCTGAATAAACATATACTTTTAATCAACACATTTACATTATTATATGACCTGAACACCTGGATAGAGGTATGATACGGTTATGGTAGTGTAATTTTGTGCATTAGTTTCCCAGTAAACCTTTTTACAAAGTCTGGATCCTAGTGGCAGAGCCATTTACGCATGGTAAATACACTTGGTACCTTTCTAAACAACTGTTGACATCTGTTTTGAGTTCCAACTATTTTTACTAATGGTGGCCATCTTGAAAGCCACTGAACTAAGGATCATCAAAACTGGCAAAGTGGTTTTAAAATGTTGTTATGCAAAGGTTAACAGATGGACAAAAAGTGGTCACAACAGTTCATTTGAACCTTTGGCTCAGATGAGCTAAAAATTGCATGTTCGTTTAAAGTAGCTATCCAGCCAACAACAGCCACATTTTACAACATATGTACACCATTTCTTAACCCACTGACGATGAGGTATATATTAATTTATCTATTTTGAAAATACAACTATTGACACAATATAAACCGACTTAACCAGCCAGGTCAAACCCCAAAACGTGAGCGTCAAATTGAAGAGTTCAGTTACCAACTCGTAATTCAATTACACATATTCAATCACAGGTATTTTAAACCCCTTGAATAAAGCTATACTTTTAATCGGCACATACACATTATTATAGGACCTTAACACCTGGCTAGGTAAATAAACATGATCAACGGTTTTGTAGTGCAATTTTGTCGTTATTTGGAAGGTTAGTTTCTTTAAAGTTACCAAGTTTGCATCAACATGTAGATGGTGAAAATAGTACAAAGAACAAGTTGAATGAAATACATTTATTAAAACATGTTTTGGCAAATTCCTGATGAAAGAAGAAATATGTCATGCATTCACACACATTCAAACAAATTAACAACTACCATCTGTAAATAAATTCATGATAAAAGATGGAATATTTCAAGCATTCACTTCATACATGCAGTCTCAATGAGACTAGTTAAAACTGATAAAAGATGTTTGCATTTTTCACTGAAGTAAAAATCCAACAATCAGTTCAATTTTCACTTCCAGTAAGTAAGTTTTCAGTTACAATGTTTGAGCTGGCACTTAAAACTGTTATATCAGATTGATCCTAACCAGTTGAAACTTGTACATCAACACATTCCGAGTTGGCACTTAAAACTGTAGTTGGCAGATCCTATTCGGGCGAAACCTTGGTCAAATCTGGACATCAAGAGAAATTGTCTGGCACTGGCACCTGCAAAATACAACAGATTTGTAAAACCACAAAACCAACATATGGAAAGAACAGTATACTTAGAGCGATGAATATATCGTACCTTGTTACCTTATTTAATTGCATTTTATTATGATAAATATTATGGAGACGGGACGTGCAGATGTTAATTTGGTAAAATCACATAATACAAAATAAATTTTTGAGAAGCAATCATGATCTTACTAAACCTATTGACAATTTCCCATTAATCGCAGTGACCTTATTTTGGCATATATTTTTTACCTTCAAAGGAGGCATAAATTTGTAAAGAATTCACTTTACATGGTCTCCTTACAATGATAAACAAATAAAAATGATGACAATTTGTAAATATACTGGCAAATTATAGCTTACTCGAGCAAGCCATTAAAAAGAACCATTTTTTTTATCATTTTCAATGTTTTTTAATTAATACATAAATCATTAACAATATTATAATACGACTAAATAGTTGAACTTTCCTTTATTCATTTGAACTTGGAGGATGTTAAGCAGTGTTTCCGCGAGAGCGCGTTTCTGACGCACTAAAATGAACCTGTTTTATGATGAAATTTTAATATTCTGATGTTTTATGGGGATTTGTTATGATTTGGGTAATTTATTCTAATCAGAATCTATCTTAAAATCTGACTATATGCCGTAATTGACCCTATACTTCTTTCAAAAAGTAGCGGTTACGGTATCTGACCTAAAAGAAAATGGTGTTTCAATTAAATGGCTCATCCATGTATAATGATGAAAAACATAAAATAACTTGTAAGGATTAAGGTGTGTCTGTGAGCATTTTAAGTTGTTACGGGCTTTGGAATGACCAGGAAGATGTGGATCCTGGTTTAATCTGACTTGAAAAGACTTCCAGACCTTGCAGAGTAAGGCCAACAGGCTGAATACTGAGATAGAATCTGCCTTTTTGGAGTGTTTTTCGTTTATGGCCACTGTTTCCTTGTTACTTATATTTTGTTTAGTTTAAATCCCTTTATTCTGAGGTTTATATTTTGAAAATTAGCCGGACTACCAAAATCTGTGCAGGACTACTTGATTTTGAATGTTGGTAGTCCTGCGGACTACTTGGGGAAAACGTTTAGTGTCAAAGCCTGTAATACTTTATTGAAAAGCTTCAAATGTAAGGAATCGTGACTGAACTTATTTCTATTTACATCTTGGTCAGTATTTTAGAACAGGAAAAACTAATACCTGTACTTTCATGTTATTGTCATCGTCATATCGATCATATTACAATTTCGCAAGGTTCATACAGCCTTAAAAAGTCCTTAAATTTCAGAAGTAGCCTTTAAAAGTCCTTAAATCCTGACAAAATATCACTAAAGGTCCTTGAATTATTAATTATACAAGAGGAATAATATCTTCTTTTTTTGCTGACCAATCCAACGAAGATGTCTAATCAATTAATAATGCATGTCTATCTGACATCACATGGTCTATTCATCAAAATGCATGTCCAAAAAATATGACCCCTATATTTACAAAATGACCCCCAGTTTATTCCATCGGGGGTCAAGGATGACCCTAAAAAATTGAGACCTACAGAAACAGTGTTAAGCGCTTATAAAATAGTGAGAGTGCTTGAAAAGTTTTACTGGCATTTTGAAAAATTAACTGGCAAAATGCCAGTAAGACTAACTTAAATTTGAGTCCAGGCCTGGATTTCACCAACCATTCTTCAAACTTTTCTTAGACTTGAGCCTAAGTACTGAAATTTTGTTCGCAAGTTTTCCATGACCTTCAAAGATAAACTATCGCAAGAAGGTAGTTGCTATTAATTAATATGCGTCATATATATACATAGCAGCTTGCTATGAACATTTATTCAGTAAATTTCTAGAAAGTCATATAAAACTAAAACTAGGACACAATTTAAGTATCTTTTTTTAGCAACCAAGGCCTACCCTACCCGGTTAATTTGGTACCAGAAACATTAAATTCCAAACAAGATTTGATTTTTAAAAAATATCGCGAACACACAAAGGGTCTGTAAAAAATGTTGCAAAGTCCATACAAAGTAACAGTTACGGACACATTCGAGTAACCAATAAAAAGATTATTATTTTTTCGCAAACTTTCATTGTAAACGATAATTATTTTTTGATTGTTGATCTATTGTGAATTATCAACTGAGATAATAAGGGTTATGGTCGAATGTCATGGTTCAGCGATCATTGTACGGGTTCGAACACTGCCACGGTCCAAAACTTCTTTTACAGAGTATATTTACACGAAAAATAAATGTATAATATCTTAAACGATGAACTTCAATCGAAGTAAGTGATAACCATTCATCTTACAGAAAGTATTAAGGGCCATAACCCTGCCATTGTTTTTTTCGAAATCAACCAGATTCAAACGAGACATTTACATGTAGTGAATCAGACTGAATACCTAAAACTATTTTCAGTAGAAGTCCAATAACTCTCCCAATGGTTTGCAGAATTTGACCATAATCAAAACTTAGTCACTCACCCGCCAACAGCACGCTAATTTTAGAACATAATTATGCACACCGCTTCAAATTCGACGAACGATAAGGTTTATATAAAACTAACATATAATTGCAAATCCCAACTCTAGAAATACAATATAAACATGAAAACTGGCCAGCCAAAAACATCGCCTTTTTGTTAATGCTTGAAGCTTCGAATAAAAAGTTACCAACTCTAAATTCATTTCACACATATTCATGTGCGGGTATTTTATGAACCCGTGGATACATAGTTTTAATTAGCATACATGCATCATTTTGTGACCTCAACACCTGGGTAGAATTTGGAAGAACGGGTTTATAGTGAAATTTGGCGCTTGTGTTACTTTAATTACGTATTAACTTGATTTCTAAACTAATATGGACTGAATATCTCAAAATGAGCTGAAACAAATGTGGGACGGACAAACTGATCCATTTCATCGATTATGGATGAACAATTAAAATACATGAACTGTTGAAAAATACTGTTTATGCAAGTTTGAATGTCGCCAATACCATCATGATAGTAAGGCACTTATCGCAATAGTAAAAACTAAATATATTGTAGCAAACATTGAAATTGGTCAGTAAATTATGAAACAAGAGGCACCAAATTGGATTGCTATGGTTCTGATATACCAAACAGAGTTACAACCCCAGTGATTTGGCCACACAAATCCCTACTAGGAATGGAACCTACTACTTCTGCAGTTCTGGACAAAAGGAAACTCAAATTATGCAAAACATTTCAGCGAAATTTAATAGCAAACATAACCCAAAATGACCAATAACAATGCAACCTGCACATACCCCGACAAACAAGTCTTCCGGAAAATACCAGACCAGCTCACTACTGCCTACATACTGATATTTTTAATTTCAAAACTGGCGATATTGGGTACCCGGTGCGCCCAGTTAGTAAAGCACTCGCCCTGTAACGAGTCCTGGACTGACTGCACTTTTTTCACATGGTTTACTTCGACGACGAGTATAAAGTGGTGAATGCAGGATAGCGGCATGAATTAGCGTAAATTACTGTCGTGTAACAGCTCAACACACTCGTTCAATAAATAAAGACACCCAAGCGAAGAAAAAAATAATAGAAATTTGCTTTTAACAAGACTTTGCGAAAACTCTTGCAAATACAAGCCTAAACCCAAGCCAAGGAGATGAGCTATGGGACAAAAAGAAACCACGAAAAGTGACCCCCCACATCCAGTAAACCTGTGGAACAGACATCCTTCGCCCACCCAATATGGTCTCGTAATTTAAGAGATCTAATGAAAATGACAATTTTAAAAGCACTCTTTCGAGTGTTTGGGTGGCCCTGAAAAGGGCCGTTTGGGGGTCACATAGTGACGATGAGATATGCACCTCAATACTCCTGGCTCTGCGACGAAGCTTTGCCGGCCTTGCTCTTTTCAGACTTCTTCGGCAGGAGAACGGCCTGAATGTTAGGAAGAACACCACCCTGAGCGATCGTGACACCGGAAAGTAGTTTGTTCAACTCCTCGTCGTTTCTGATGGCGAGTTGAAGGTGACGTGGGATGATCCTGGCCTTCTTGTTGTCTCGAGCTGCGTTGCCTGCCAATTCCAGAACTTCGGCGGCTAGATATTCCAAGACTGCCGCCAAGTAGACGGGAGCACCAGCGCCGACTCTCTCTGCATAGTTGCCTTTTCTCAGAAGACGATGTATTCTACCGACTGGAAACTGAAGACCTGCCCTCGATGATCGACTCTTTGCCTTCGACTTTGCCTTGCCTCCTTTACCACGACCAGACATGATGATTTTGATGTGTAAGTAACGCCCGCAAGTAACAACTGAATGTGCCGAAATGTGGGATTTTCCCCCTTTTTGTTCAGTTTGTCGGGATTGAATTCTTAACCAATCAGATTTTGTGCGCCAAAATATTTAAGCCAATCAATAATTGCCACGGTTGATGGAATACCCAGTTCTCGTCTTTCGAAAACTTCCGGTTTTTAAATCTCGTGAGATCCAATATGGTGGTCAACGTCGACAATATTATTATTAAAACAAAATTTAATTAAATATTACGAAAATGGAGCTTAATGATACATTTTACCACCTGCTAATCAACGCAGGAATGTCTTTTGTTGGATTTTGTGTCTGTTTGAATATCATCCCGAAGTTTAAAGACATGTTTATACGTGCAAATCTGTTTGGTGTTGACATGAGCAAAAGTACAAAGTCAAAAACGTAAGTGTTGTGGATATTAAAGGGACACATCACTCTTAATTTTATGTTTTTGAACTTGCGGCGTCCCGTTGCTTCTGAAATGACTTGAATAGTTGAAAGCAAATTATTTGTACGAAGTAGTTTGAAAAAAACACAAACAAATCTTTATTAAAAGGGCCCAGACACGTTCCTGAAGGGAAACGGTTTCTATCTAATCCAAGCTTTCTCTGACCCTAAAAGCCATAGCACTTTTGGTTTTGCTTTTTAGCACAGCCGGATGAAATGTCAAAGTCGTAAAATGGGCTGTTAAGGTCAGATAACTTGAAGGCTTGGATTAAGTTTCTATCAAACATTAAAGCAAATGACTTGATTAATTAAATTCAGTATCATTTTGACTTTAAACCTGCTTGCATATTATTAAATAACATTTCTGGTTTTTACTCTTATTCTGTCATCAGTCAGAGCTCTAACCTTAAACAGTTACAAGTTTTATAACTGCTGGAAGTTACTAAAATGCCAAATTATTATCTCCCTTTGGTTTAGAGTAACAGATACTTTTCCCAAATAACCATGTGTAACCTAAATCAGTTACCAAGATCATTTGCTAATAAATCCAAATAGTTGCCAAATGTGCAGTGTTTATTTATGTCTGAATACTTATTATTAAGGATAAATACATCTTCATCAAGATCCAATTAGCTGTTGTTCACTAATTGTCATTTTGGTGCCTACAAAATGATTTTTAATGATTTTTTTTGCCATTCAGTAGGTAACTTGAGAGGTCTTGCGCATTGGATTTTCATTGATGCTCATAGAATTTTATTGCATGGTTGTAAAGTTGAATAATCACCCTACCTGGAGAAAATTATATATGAATGATTTTGTGGTAGTAACTGCTTCTGGTTACTATACCAGTTTTAGTGTTTTTTTTAATAACAGTCACAGGTTATGAAAAACGTAACTGTTTAAGGTTAGAGCTTTGACTGGTCATATGTTTAAGTATATCATAGCCTTTTCATAGGTTCAATATAATCAACAGTTAATGAGTTATTAATGTGCAAAAACAATTTGCTTTATACGTTTTTTTAACTACACTCTGTACTAATATTAATGATTGAAGAAAATGTTTGTAGAAAAACTAACGCCAAACTGGATGCTGCAAGTTTTAAAAAATCAAGATTTCTATGTTCCCTTTAAAGCATCATACAAATTAATATTGATGAATTATATACAAAAACTAGACAAATTGTCTATTTCATTTTCAAACAATAATTAAATCATGCATATCAGAGCGCTTACTCTGGTCAGTGCTCAAGAAATAGGATAGCCCGACGCCCGGGGCTCCTCGAAATCCATTCCGGGCCTGTCTCATTTTGCAGACGAGGAGCCCGTCGGGCCTGTCTAAAAAAAAAAAAAAAAAAAAAAAAAAAATCCTCCAAAAAATCAGTTTTACTGGATCTCAAGCTCAAGTTCCTCAAGACAAAATACTCCCATGTGTATTGTGAACTGTGAAAACAATTGCAATAAAGTAATTAAAATGTATATACACACATTGAAACAATAAGAAGTTCGAATATTTTGCCTGGCTTCGTGTCAGCAGTTTGTCACAACTTTGAGGTCGACAATTGTTGACATAAAACTCATTATTCTGCTATTAGGGTTCTGTTTTCTTTCCTTTGTGATAAGAAATACCGTTTTTGTCATTAAAAACACACTAATGCATGAAAAAAAATCGTTATTGATAGTATTTCGATTGAATGTTTGTGAAATGTTTGGGCCGTAAAAGTGCGGTGTCATAGTAGTTCGGATGGTATATAATTTCGGATTTTTTTTTTTTTTTTTTTTTTTTACATAATCCAATAAGAAAAACTGTCCTTTACAAATACATGTTGGTGGAAAGAAAAATGTATATACTGTATATGTATAAATACAGATATAAAGTATATTTCTATTCATTATTTAAGGTGTAAGGAGTTCCTGGAATCCTACTTTTAAATGACTCCTAATTCTTTACTTGGAGAAAGTGGTGACAAAAAGAAAAAAGATAGCCAGAGGAGGCTCTGATAGTCTCATAAAACCTGATTAAAAATTTGGCTCCAAGTTTAGCTCCAGTTTCACCAAGTCGGCTCTGATTATTATAGTTTGGCAAAAGTGCTAGTACTCTCCTTTGCATTGGTTATAAATTACTATGTAATATTCTATTCTAACATATTTTAGAACGAAATGGTAAATAAGTCCGCTGACCAGGGAGCATACAGTGGTAGCAAAAAGAAAAATATAGTCAGAGGAGGTTCTGAGCTTGATTAATACATACGTAACAAATATGTGCTATAAAAGTGAATAAAGACACATTTCCAATAAGAAAACAATATTGGACCTTTCCATTTTAAATCAGGGCCTGTCCATTTCAAATCAGGGCCTGTCCATTTCAAATCGGGGCCTGTCCATTTTCAGAAGCAACAAGCCCTGGGCCTGTCTCTTAAAATAATTTTCTTTGAGCACTGCTGGTAGATGCGTATTGAATATGAAACATATTATGGTGGTTTTATTCATTTTTAGTTGGGCTTTTCCGAAGGAAAAAAAGAACTAATGTCATCACTTGACAGTCATCATCGTTGTGTGCGTTCCCTGGTTAAAGTTTGTATGTAAGCTTGTTTCTCCAAAACCACTTTACACAATGGATTGAAACTTCACACATGTAATCAGCATCATTAGATGACACCACAGAGTTAGGTGATATAATTCTTGCTTTTATTTTGACAGAATTATGGCCAATTTTATACTTGAAATCTTGGTTAAAACTTGTAATTGATGGAAACCTTGTTTATCAATTGTAATTTCACCAAAGTCGAGCATCTGCACCATTGGCAGTGTTCTTATTTTTACTGACACCCATAATACCTCTAGCCCCTTTAAAGGGAATGTAGCTGCACAGCCAGACAAACAATTATAAGAGTCCTAACACTGAAACAAGTGAATCACCTTATCCATCAACACCCCACTTCATCACCCCCCCCCCCTCACATCCCCAAATCCTTAATAACACCCACATTCAATTTCTCTCCCAAAATCCCACAATCCCACCACTACCAACCCACATCCCACACATTCCACAATCATCCACACAAACACCCTCCCTCCCCCACCATCCCCATCCATCCCCCACCAACCATTAACACACAACACCTCAAACAATCCCAAACCATTCCCTACCATAACACATCCCCTAACCATCTAAATACATACATCCTCATCCTATCAACCCCACCATCAACTAACATCCCCAACAACAACCTAACAAACCAAAAAACTTTCACCCATCTACCCAAAACTACAAACACCACAAAACACACATTACCAAACTCCCCATATCATACAACTCACACCCCCCAATTCTCAACCACACATAAACCCCCCCCAACCCCCTCACACCCCAACCACCCAATATAAACCCATCTCCCCAAACCCAAACCTAACCACAAAAACTCCTCTCCCACCCACCCCCTAAAAAATCCTACACCCACTCCCCCCATCCCCATACCCAAACCCCCCCACAAACAAATACCCTCTCCCATATACCATACAATCCACCTATCACAAATCCCCCCCTTAAACATCTTTAATATATATAAATATATATATATATCATAACCACCCCTACCTAACATTACAATACCACATCCATCCCCACATAACCCCCCTTCCTATCACCACCTACCCCACCTATCAAACAATTCATCACAAATCCTATCCCCACCAACAACAATAAATACACAATCCCCAACACCCCTCACACCCCACTATCCCCCACCTTCTCCCCCCCTCTCCATCCATCTTCCCCACCACCCCACACAACACACAAAACCAAACACAAAACACACCTATCCACCACCCTAAAAATACCACCCCCCCCCAATATTACAACCCACTTCACCACCACCTCTACTCAAAACCACCACACTAAATAATCACAC
>JAWPHD010016101.1:0-51604 GCA_037043455.1 Cyrtodaria siliqua | reverse complement strand
GCAATATAAGTAAAACACAAATATGCTCGTGTAAATATAATACAAAAACAACAATAGCCTAGAAAGCCACAATGAAGGTACTCATTGACTTGGCAGAAGCCAGAGCAACAAGAGAATAAACCATTAAGGGCACGACAAGAAAGATCATAGACAAACATCAAACGCCACCGTCCCAATGGGCTTTAGGTAGGCGTCATCATAGGGTCCACAGCCTGTCCGGTCATCGTACAATTAAAGAGGAAAGCATAGTGGCGAACTGTAAAAGGGTCCACCACCAAGCATGCAGTACGTTGCAAAATGATAGGGTCATAACCTCTTTTGATAAACTGTTTAACAAGTTTAACAAAGATAGTATGAAAGTGATAATGACAAGAATCTTACGAAGTTTATAAATCACATCACCATAGAAGTCAGGTTGTGATAGTCCTTGTCGCAGAAGAGTCCTTAAATTACTTTTATATTTGGTCAGAAGATCAGGGTTACGATAATGAAATTTTGCAAAGGTTTTACGAAGTTTATGGTAACAGTAACCCTGATTGAGTAGCTTTTTAGTTATACAAAGATTACGAATATTAAAGTCCTCAACTCGAGTACAAGCTCTTGAAAAACGAATAAGTTGAGACACATACACCCCATAAGAAGTTGCTCGGGGAACATCCCCATCCAACTGGGGATAATTAACAATGTCAAAATTAAAATCATCTCTCTTGCCATAGATTTTGCTAATAATTTCACCATTTTCAGTCGAGAGATCTAAATCAAGAAAAGAAGCGTTATTATCAGATATATTAGCTTTATTAAGCTGAAGTTCTTTAGGATAAATATTATTAACCAAAGTTGGAAAGAAAAGGTTGTCAATGTTCAATATGTCATCCAGATACCGAGAGGTGTCATTAAAAGCTTCAATAACATCTGCCTGGGTATATGGTGAAAGACTCAACATGAAATCAAAATCACTATTGTGCTTACAACTGGAAGTCAAATTACTCCACCCACTATTGGCACATTTTGTACGCATTTAGTTTAGTCAATATTTTTTACATTACATGTATAATATTGTTAGAATCAGTAATTCACAACCTATCTACGATGATTTAAATATTATCTTATGAATTAGGGTTTGATGTGATAGATTAATGAAATTATCTACTGTGCAACGTTCATACCTTTGCTTGCATATATTCGTTCAGCAAGCCTGACAAGTAGAGACACAACGAACGGAAAGTTTAAACCTTTTCTAAAAGTATTTGCAACATCAATATTATTTAAATTTTCTGATAATTCACGAAATACACAAACAGCCCAACAGATTCTAGATAAGGGAAATAAGAGTGTTTCCGCTTTTTATAACATCGG
Source organism: Cyrtodaria siliqua (assembly GCA_037043455.1). Lineage (NCBI taxonomy): Eukaryota > Metazoa > Mollusca > Bivalvia > Adapedonta > Hiatellidae > Cyrtodaria > Cyrtodaria siliqua. Next base: position 50,248 of record JAWPHD010016101.1, on the reverse strand, counting down.
TCCAGTTTAGGTGTATGCGTTATTCCAATACTTATTATGATTAAGACATTTTGATTTTGTATTACATATAAATAAGTAACAGTTAACATTGCAAACATAAAATCCAATTAGATATCCATTTTAATGCTTTTTAATAGCAATTATGTATATTTCAACCATTTTAAACACCATTTTGAAATACCCACCCACAAAAATCACAATGAAGAATTCTGCATTCTTAAACTTAAGATGAAATGTAAAACTATTGTATGCATTTGTATGACAGGCCGTTTGCACAATAATAACGGGAACCGAGAGAACTGGTTATTATTGTGCAAACGGGGTCCCATAAGTGGGCATAGCCAGCACCAACCCTACAACCACCTTTTAGTAAAACACAAGTCTGTTCTGTTCTCTACTATCTTATAGGGAGGGTAGATCCAGTTCTTCCAGCATCTTAGTTTAATTTTCTTTTGGATCAAGCAGGGACTGTAGATAGACAATATCCTGGCCAAAGCAAGACTGCACCTTCCCTATATTATTTATGTGAGATTCGAGTAGTTCTATATAGAGCAGCAATTAAGTAAGTAGCACTTTTGAAGGGCTGTTTTAAAGCGTTCAACTGTCTGCGCATGCATTCCACATACAGTTGTCTTTATAAAGAAACGTGTTTTTAAATGTTCAATTTTACAATGCTTTTCTACAAAATAATATATAGGGTCCTATAGAAACCACAGCGTCCGAACGCAATGGCATCGTAGGTCCGCACTGTACTGCAAACAAGGACTAGAAACTACAATGAAAGAGACAAAAAACAACAGAAAGGGTGGTGAAGACAGGGTTACCGACTTGGAGCGGTCAGTAGGCAATAGGGCCTACTGGTTAGCTTGAATCGATTTTATATGCGCACAATCCTCGCTATTATCCTGTCTTCAGCGCCCAAATAGACAAGACAGTGTAAACAAAACTACATCACATCAAAAGGAATTCTCTAGCAATAAAGTCCACATCCAGAGAAACTAACTAAAGATACTCATACAAAATAATAAACATCTCAGGATGTATCCAGAATCGTACTGAACAACCATAGTAGTTGCAGCTAAAGAGAAAACCAATCTAGGGTACGACCAGAAAACCCGAGGGACGAAAGCTCATGCAACCACCTCACTTAGTTGGGGTTTCAGTAGGTACAATCATAGAGTCCCAAGAGGTAGTCCAGTCATCGCACAAGTGAAAAGTGAAGCGTAATGACTGACTGTAGAGGGTCATTGTTTCTAAATTGTCCGTCTATTATATTTTTCATTTGCAAGTCTGGAAATATTTTAATTTTAATTTGTCGTTTAGGTCTGACTGCTTTGAGAAACTCTTGAGATGACATAGCTGGAACTAACCCCTCGACCATCTTGCAGTAGCAAATCAGTATTTCTTTCTTTTCTACTGATACTGCCCACAATCATTTGCGGTTATCACGACAGCCTCTTCCTATATCCGAGGAAGGGTTTACGGGCTGTGTGGTATGTATCATTGATTAACACATAAGTTAGCGAGATCTTTAACGTGCACAACTGAGTATTGCTTCCTGCATACGGGACTGACGGCTTTACATCCCCATCAGAAGGATGGGGATACTTTCACATTTCCTTGCCCGAGTAAGATATTTTGGGAGTGCTTTTGAAAACCCCGGGACTCCACCGGGAATCGAACCCGTGACTTCTGGGACGAGAGTGTCGAGCTTGTGTATGTCACCCATTTAATATGCTACCGCAGGTCCTAGTTTCCAGTCGACATGTTGTTGTTGCAATGAGTGAGTGTGGGTGGGGGTGGGGGTGGGGGTGGGGGCTGACTAACGTTGTACTCATCCGAGTTTGTCTATATCACCCATTTAATAGCACCATATTCAAGTTAACATTCAAGTTAACCTCTGACTATTGTTTGGGGCGCTTGATTCAGCCACCAAAGGTTTTTCTGCAGTAGCTTGAGCAATTTAAACAATACGTACCTCAATTATATATCATTAGAACTGGCATTTTTAGTGGTAAATAAAACTTTAAAATGTTCCTTTGTAAATTCCTTGTTGGTGGAACAGCAGAAAATAAAGAAATTTCAAATAACTTTAATAATCCTTCATGTTTTGCTATAAAACTTTCAGGGTGTCTTAATTTACTAATATCAAACAATTTAAAACCATTTAAGTTTTTTTTTCATGCAGCAGAATTTTGCATTGAAAACAGCTTTCGCACATGAAATGTTTATTTCTCAACCGATTTTGAAAAGTAAGGTATTTTTTATTTACCACTAAAAATTTCTGTTTCACTGATATCCAACTTATTTAGGTAGTGGATGATTTTTTTCTGAAAAGTCCAAAAAACCTTTGGCTGAAACAAGCGCCCCAAACAATAGATATGTAAGCTGTAGGCCCTACGTCTGCATGATTATGGGTAGTGTCGTAGATTTTGGCGAAGAAATGTTAATGTAGAGTCAGGACGTCTATCTACAGTCCCTCGTAGAGTATTAGCCTTTTCCCACTCTAGAAATGTAAAAAAAAATACCAAAAAAACCTTTCAAATGTTTAAGGTCCTGATCTATGTAGGCCTAAGGGTTTTCTGCAACCTGATTGAAAATACGGTTGTCCAGTCTATAACAATGTGATGACTTGCTGTTTATACTCTGTGTTCTTGTTCTCTTGTGTTTATGTGAACACAATTTGCTAGTATGAACTATTCAAAGATCTCTCAGATCAGTGAAGTAATAATTAATTTATTACTTCACTGCTCAGATGTACGCGAACTAACTAACGGAGCGCCGCGAGTTAACGATCAGAACAACGCAGTTGCAAGTTGTGCACGGTGATCGTTCGCTGCGCATGCGCTGTGTGAATCGTTCAACATCTCCATTTTTCATCAGGACGAGGTCGGTGTTGATTTCGAGGTTTGTGACTCGTTTTGATCCCTTAAAAACACCATCCAAATATTGGCCAATCGACTAAACGTTGAATCCCGTAAATTGTATGGAGTAAAGTAAATACTGTGATAACAACAATCACAAATATAAAAAAAATGTGTGATAGACGAAGATTGTGTTGTTTACCTTGTCTGGACGCGTCCCTGGTCAATCGCAACGAGAAATAAAATTTTGACGCTGTCACTTGCACATTCTACTTTCACTTTCGTTTTTTTCTACTGAATACACATGTATAAAACATATGAAGTATTCTTGAATACTGCAATCGTAATCTGGCAAACTTTATTCAGTTTTATTCATGGATCAAATATGATAAGGGAGAGTCAAAATTTGATTTTTCAACTGTACTGTACCTTTGTTCACTGTCAAAACAACTGGGCAAGTTACAAGGACTATAAAAAATAGACTTATAAATTGGACTCCTATGCAGCTATTCAATAACGCTGCAACATATTGATGCTCGCCAAATAAGAAAAAATGAAAACAAGCATTAGTCGCATATTTTACCACACTCACATTGTGACTGTCTAAGGATTTAGCTTTATGATGTCGATCTGTATAATTCCGCCGAGAAACAGGGTGCCTGAGATAAAATCTTATCTCGACAGTTATTTTCCTATGCCGTCAGGTGTTAGTTGTATGCTTTTCAACGCAGTCACCCTCCTTGAGCGCATACAGCCTGTGGCCTAGTGGATAGCATGATGGGCTTGAAATCCGGACAACATGGGTTCAAACCTCGCCAGCGCAACAGAGATTGGGCAATTAAGAAACTTTCCTTCGTGAAGACAGAGGTAGACCCGTATGTCGCATGGGCACGTAAACTTGGCAGTCCCGTGTATCGTGTATTTGTTATTAAGATTGTCAGATTCCCAGATTCCTAGGTATCAATCCCCTCCCTCTGGGGTAGGTCTTAATAACATATAGTGTGTTGATGAGCCAGTAAACAACATTCATTTCATTCAGTTCTGTTTATTTTAAAGCGCATATTGAATAACTTCACCCACAACATTAAAGGTTTATATTATGTTTTTCATCAACTGCAAAAAAAGATGTAGTAAATACGTATGCTCATATTGATATGTTAAGGCGGTACATAGACCCTTGTATGGTAGTATTTGTCATTGTCGCAACTATCCCCGTCATTTGCAATACCATTTCGATCTTGTTTAGGTAATTGTCATTTAATTTGCACTATATATGCATGTACACAAATAGGAATGGTGCCAACAGTCTCATACCTAGGTTATGACTATGAATAATGCGAAGATTATCCCAACATATGTTAATTAGGTGCTATTGTACATGATTGTAAGAACTGTACCAATTATAGTAACCAACTGTAACAAATAGCTGCCTTCTTCTTTGTTATTTATATTTTGAGTACTGGCACAAAAATGGTTCGTGCAAATGTATGGCACGCCGTTTGCAAAATAAGAAAGAGAACCGTGCCATAGCAGTCATAGGCCTTGAGCCAGGACCCAAAATGTTCGTTATTGCTACCAACTCTGGTGGCAAATTCTATCATCACTATTTGAAATGAGCAATGTCTTTAGATGATATTTTTCCATGTTCGGAATCTGTAACAGGCAACTTATACAGTTTAATTTGAACAAAATAGGTGTATCATTGTAGCAATGGCATCAACTTTTGGATGTTCATTTTTGCACATTATGTTTATTTAATTGATAATTGGCAAGGTACTTTTAAAATTTGCAATTAAGTTTATAATTCATATAAGTTTAATACAGAATAAATAAGCTTTGTTTCGGCAATGCATTCTGCCTCTATTGATGACGTCAGCACCTTGTTTGATCGTATATCTGATGAAATTTGGGTATTTTTGAACAGAAAAAAAAGCTGAAAAAGGTAAATTAAATTATTTTAAACGATCAACATGATAAATAGAATATCATGTTAGTGCCTGCTCATATCCAGTTTATTAGGTTCGGCATGAAAAAAATAAAGCCCTCGGCCCTCGGACTTAATTTTTTCTCAGCCTCATCTGATAAACAGGATAGGATCAGGCACTAGCATGATATTCTCCATTTATGGGCATGGACAGGGTTCTCAATAGACGCGTACACACACGTTTTGACGATGATGAATCTGGTCTCATTTATTTGAAGTCTGGGGGTGCTTTTTTTACATACATACATTTATAGATGCACCCTGTCAGTGGTGCCGGTCATAAGAAACTACTGGTTGGGAGCCACTTTATGTCCAAGCCCAGTTTGCATCATTCTCATTTAAATAGAGAATATTATGTCTGTGCCTTTTACTATCAAGTTAATTAGGCGAGGTTTAGAAAACGAAGAATGGCGAGGCTCTGCCGAGCACTGACATAATATTCTATTTATCATGTAGATTATCCACATTTTCTGTATGAATTACTATAATTAACTGTTAACTATTTCTCCTCTGTGCAAATATTAGACTCGCAGTAGAAGTAACGTTTCCTGAAGGATTTTAATAAATGTAGTTAATAATAAAAAGGATACACATGTTATACTCGTTATTGTAATTGGAGATATTAAGCAACATTGAAATAAAACAAGAAACTCCATGTAAATGTTAGACATTTTGACAGAATTGGCACATATTAACTACTACTTTATTATCAATTTAAAATACTTTCCATTCCATGGAGTTCTGTAACCCTTAACCCGCTAAGCACGACTATAATAGCCTTTGCGTCCATTTTAAACCCAGATCAGCCTGCGAGTAACCCTTTGTCACATAAATGGAACGGTCTTAATTCAAAGAAAGAACATTGTATATATATATAGCTCGTTAAGGGTTAAAACAAAACACCACCAAATTAAGAAGATGAGTCATGTCTCATTTAGCAACAGTAATTTGTGAACATTTAAAAGCAGATTGAAATTACAAAAATATACCGCTACTAAATTTTTTGTTAAACAGCTCATCAACACACTTTAATATTAATATTTCGAGCCGTCTCAGAGAGAGGGGAAATATACATAGGAACCCAGGAACCCTGCCCTACTCTTACTATAGAATATACTTTATTAAACTATTAAAGGGACATTTACTCAAGTTTCTTCATATTTTTTCTTATGGACAACTCTTTTAAGATTTAGTACATAGTTAGAACGATCTATCCTAAGCATATTTCAGCTTTAAAAACAATAGGTGACCAGCTTGGTTTCTGAGATATCTTAAGATGAATACATGACACGTATTCCATTTTTGGCAAATTTCCTATAATTGTAGTACAACCTAAAGCAGGCGAAAACAAGAAATTTAGTAACAAAAATCAAATTGAATTACGTTCATTTTATTCAAGCTCAATATATATAATCGTATTATATGCATATATGAAGAAAAATGCATGATATAATTTATGCCGAAATAAATGGCGTGGGAATGGCAGATTTTGGATTTTGGTGGGAAATAAGAGACATTTCGAGGTGTGTGTGGGGTTTCGGGGGCATATAGTAATCGCACCATCCGTGCGTCAGTCCGCATTTCCAACCCCAGCATGGATTTTTAATTAACTTGGCACAAGTGATCACCAGAGCAAGACGATGTGTCACGCGCAAAACCCAGGTCCGTACCTCAAAGGTCAAGGTCACACTTGCAGTTCATAGGTCAAAAACAGGTACGCAATTTCGTGTCCAGACCGTAACGTCGCAACCCATTTAGGGATTTTTAAAAAACTTGGCACAACTGATCACCATAACAAGACGATGTGTCGCGTGCAAAACCCAGGTCCTTTCCTCAAAGGTCAAGGTCACATTTGCAGTTCATAGGTCAAAAACAGGTACGCATTTTCGTGTCCGGACCGTAACGTCACAGCCCCTGGGATTTTTAAATAACTTAGCACAAGTGATCACCATATCAAGACGATGTGTCGAACGCAATAACCAGGTCTGTACCTCAAAGGTCAAGGTCACACTTGCAGTTCATAGGTCAAAAACAGGTACGCATTTTCGTGTCCGTACCGTAACGTCATAACCCCTGCAGGGATTTTTAAAAAACTTTGCACAAGTCATCACCATAACAAGACGATGCGTCGCGCAAAACACAGGTCCGTACCGCAAAGGTCAAGGTCACACTTGCAGTTCATAGGTCAAAAACAGGTACGCAATTTCGTGTCCGGACCGTAATGTCACAAACCATGCAGGGATTCTTAAATAACTTGGCACAACTGATCAAGACGACGTTTTGTGCACAAAATCCAGGTCCATGGCTCCAAGGTCAATTCACACTTAGAGGTCAAAGGTCACTTCGGGGGCATTTGTCACTTACAGTGACATTTCTTGTTTTAAAAAAGACTTGTTTCTTTAACTGTTAAGTTCTACACACCCTTTTTATTTAAATAGATATCACACGTATAAAAATAGTGTACGGTCATCAAGTCAGTAGTATTTTATGTTAATTTATGCCGTGGTGCGGCGTCCGCCTGTCTGTCTGTCCGCTCTTTTTTTTGTTGCGACTACTCCTCTGAAATTACTGAATGGATTTTCATGAAACTTTACAGAAATGTTACCCATGAAGGCTAGTTGATCCTAGCAAAAATTCATGTTGATGTGAAATCCAAGATGGCCGCCAAATCTAAAAATAGGTTTTTAAAAAACAAGTTTGTAGCGACTACTTCTTGAAAACTATAAGTGATATTGATATGGGACTTTTTCTAAACTGATCAGCATGACATGATGTTGGTCCTTGTTGAAAATCATTTTGATTCATCGTTAAACATGGCTGCCAGCGGCCATCTATGTTTACATAGAGTTATATAATAAAAACTTGTAGCGACTACTCCTCTGAAACTACTTGACAGATTTTCATGAAACTTCACAGGAATTTTGGTCTTGATGTCTAATGGATCCTAAGAAAATTTCAGGTCGGCCGGAAATTCAAGATGGCCGCCACGGCTAAAAATAAATTTTCAAAATACAAGTTTGTAGCGACTACTTCTTGAAAACTATAAGTGATATTGATATGGGACTTTTTCTAAAATGATCAGCATGACATGATGTTGATCCTTTTCAAAAATCGTTTTGATTCGACGTTAAACATGGCTGCCAGCAGCCATCTTTGTTTACATAGAGTTATATAGTAAAAACTTGTAGCGACTACTCCTCTGAAACTACTTGGCGGATTTTCATGAAACATTACAGGAATGTTGCTCTTGATGTCTAATTGATACTAGCAAAATTTCAGATCGACCAGAAATTCAAGATGGCCGCCACAGCTACAAATAGATTTTTAAAAAATAAGTTTGTAGCGACTACTTCTTGAAAACTATAAGTGATATTGATATGGGACTTTTTCTAAAATGATCAGCATCAAATGATGGTTATCCGAGTCCAACATTATTTTGATTCGACGTTAAACATGGCTGCTAGTGGCCATCTTTGTTTACATAGAGTTATATAATGAAGACTTGTAGTGACTTCTCCTCTGAAACTACTTGACGGATTTTCATAAAACTTCACAGGAATGTTGCTCTTGATGTCTTATTGATCCTAACAAAATTTCAGGTCGGCCGGAAATTCAGGATGGCCACCATGGCTAAAAATAGATTTTCAAAATACAAGTTTGTAGCGACTACTTCTTGAAAACTATAAGTGATATTGATATGGGACTTTTTCTAAAATGACCAGCATGACATGGTGTTGGTCCTTGTCAAAAATCGTTCTGATTCGATGTTAAACATGGCTGTCAGCGGCCATCTTTGTTTACAAAGAGTTATACATGTATAATGAAAACTTTTAGCGACTACTCCTCTGAAACTACTTGACGGATTTTCATGAAACTTCAAAGGAATGTTGCTCTTGATGTCTAAATGATCCTAGCAAAATTTCAGGTCGGCCTGAAATTCAAGATGGCAGCCACAGCAAAAAATAAGCAAAAAACAAGTTTGTAGCGACTACTTCCTGAAATCAAAATCAATCAGTAGAGCTTCAAGCTTCTCTAGATCTTCACTACGTGCACGTCGTGGAGAGGGCACTGCCGATATTCAATACCTGAGAACTTGTCACTCTCAGGATTGAATTGAATATCGGTTGACTGAATGTGAAGATGTCTCCTGCGTCCCATCACAGCACACATCATCTGGTGTCTCCAGATCCCTGAAGTCGGAACCGGTACGCGGGCTGAAGCTGCAACGGACCTATACTCAACCACAAACTTCGGTCATCACGTTGCAGCGAAGCCCACATTCTACTGTGGTTTTTTACACGCCACAGAAGACTTCAGGGTGACACAGACATCGGGCGGTGTGTGCGGCGCAGGGGTCATACTGTGATGGGTGTGGCCCTAAGCAAGACCGTCACCACTCGTAGAGGATGTAGGACACCGTAGCGGATGTAGACCACCACGCCAGCAGCAGACCACCACGCCAGACCACTCCAGACCACTTCACCGCCACAGCCAGAACTACACAGAGCGAAAGCGACAACCATCTACATACACACAACAGAAGCGACAACACAGCAGCAGCACCAGATCAACCAACACACTCATCTAGAGAAGTCCAGACTCTATTGTGCCCATAGCGACCAGGGTTCTCCAGGCGTTTTAGTTGGCGCAGGGACTTTAAAACTTCGAATTACACACAAACACAGTAGAGCTTCAAGGTCATTGACCTCTTGTTATTTTTAATTTTATATATATTTTTGTTTAGTTTGAAACACTGATACGGCTACCTGTGATCCGATCTATGGGAAGTGTCTTGCCTGAGGACACACCAAAGAAACTTTGGCTGTGAGTGTCGAACCCATGACCTCCAGATCCAGAGTCTACCTGCTATCCACTGGACCACGTCTAACTGTTTTTCCCAACTGTGGCAGAAATGTTTCCCAATCAGAAAGCAGCAGTCTCTCAGAATTTGAGGAAAAAACATTCATTCTGCAATTTGTTTTTGTCTGTTAAGTCAGTTCTGACTGAGAATTCAGTAATTATAATAAATAATTGATAAAAATGTAAATAAAGCCAAGTATTGTTACTAAATTGATGAAATCTTACATCTTTCCCAAATGAGAAATAAGCGTGTGTTTCTTCCCCAAAAGGGACAGGCCTGGGCCTCTATCCAATTTTGTGGAAAAAGGCCCTGCAGCCCCATATTCAGCCTGCTGGTACAGCTAGTGTATTACATAATATGCTTCCAGTATGCGTTATCTTTGATCCCTACCCAACTGAATGATCAAGCCGACCATAACATTTTTTGGTTTGCTGTTTCCCTACCTACCCACGAAAAAGGGCCCTACACAAAACTGTTTATAGCAGTTCTTTAATATTATTTTTTGTCAAATTCTATCTTCAGTATATTTTTCTTTAATTTCTCAAGATGTTTACCGTCCTTGGCAAGAAAAAAAATCACCTACCTACCCATTTATGAAATCCTGGGTCGGGAAATGGCAAACAAATATTAGTTTAAGGATGGCCAGAACTGTCAACATCTTGTTTCATACAGATGTTGTATGACCCACAATACAAACGATTTCAATGTACAGTTTATGCATAATGAAAATAACACTTTTTGTAAACTACATGCATTATTCCAGAGGCTACAGTAATACAGCCGAACTCAGAATGGCGTGCAGTGATGACCATGGCGTGTCGTCAACTACGGACCAGATACCAAATGTACTCACCATATCACACACTGGGTCCGTCGATATGGACCTGAAGTCTGACCTGCAGGATGACGAAGAAGGGATTACTGTTGGACCTGGATCGTTGTTGTCCAACCAAGCATATCTCGGTACGTATGAACAACTTTATGGTAACAGGGCTGTACAAATACATTTTTTAGCCACTAGTCCGGGACTAGTCATCCTGTCAAAAGTGACTAGTCCCAAAAAAATTATGACTAGTCCCAAGAAATGGACACAAGTCCTGAATTCTTTTGATTTCTCAATATGTTAAAACTGCGTCTTGCATGTATACTCATTACAATTCATTATACACAGTAAAGAAACAATCATTATTTACTCTTCAGACAATTAATGTATGTTTCAGTGGTATAGATTGTAGACTGCCATTGGATGAAACAGTAGCAACAGTAAGAATCACATCTGCATTTTTAAATTTCAATATAGATACTGAGTTTCATATTACAGTTCAGATAATCATTTAATTGAGAGAAAAAAAGTCATTTTATATAGGTAAGGGGCTACAAATGAGATTCTTAACTTTATTACCACTTTACCTAATGCAAAAAATAAATAACGTGAATCAATATAAACATTTTATTTTTATGTTTTTGTCCACTACATAAGATGATTTTGACTTTTTGATTGACTGTGCATCACATTCTACATTTTTCCTCTTTTTATTTTCACTTTCCCTATCATATTTTCCTTTTTTTAACACTGAAAAAGTTCAACAAACTCATTTTGAAATGTAAACATTAGCACTGCCAAATACGAAATCAAACTGATTATGTATATATCAGTTTGTTTTGTTTTTATTTTATTTTTTGACAACTCAATTCTTCGAACGTAATTAGTACACTATGCACAAACCGTTACCCCACCCGCCTTTCATGTCTGTTACTATTACGCTCAACAATACACTGAGAAACAATAAAAAAAAATGCACAACTACCATTTCATATCAAACATACTTCCATTATCAAAATTCCTTAGTTTTTTATTCATCGAAAGATTGCCGACAAATCGGCCTGATTGCTAATTAATCAACGTGTTAGTGTTATTGTTTCAGTGTATCGACATTTTCAGCTCACCACGTGACGAACATGTGATTTACCTGTAGTAGTCATTTCATTGTCTAGCGGGTCTGGATTAAAATAGATCGGGTCAATTGATTGGATAATATCGACAATGCCGACTGTCAATTAAAGTAATTTGGAGGTGGACTTCCGGCATGGTTAATTGTTGATTAAAACTGCCCGAGGTAATCGCTGATCGCCGCTGTGGATGCTAATTGCATTGCATAAGCGAGTGCAATTAAAGGATTACGTTGAGAAGTGTGCTGGGGTTGTTTTATGACAGGTGGCCGACATTGTTAATTGGACAAATCTGGGATCTGGGACTGAAATCTTTCAAACAGTGACACGCCCGGCTTTTTCTTTTTGTAAAATTGGACTAGTCCGGGATTGAAATCTTTGAAAAAGTGACACGCCCGACTTTGGTTTTGGACTAGTCCCGGGCGTCGGGCTATAGGATTTGTACAGCCCTGGGTAAACTACACTTGCATTTGTATTCCAACTGTTAATGTTCAGTGATTTTTAGCTCAACTATTCGAAGAATAAGAGAACTTATATAATCACTTTGGCGTCCCAGTCCACATCAAACTCTGCGTATAAGCTGTGTGCTGTGTTTACAGGTCTATATCAGAATCTTTTGCCAGATTTGGCCATAAGTATTATCTTAATGGCTGCATAAATAATTTGGAACCCTAATTCTGATAGCCCTGAAAATGTGCAATGTCCTATTCCACATTAAATTAGTATGTAAGCTGTGTTTACAGGTCTATATCTCTTACATTTCTTGTCCTAGCTCAACCAAATCTGGGCCTGGGTTACCTTGTAGTATTGTCTAGAGAGTTGCATAAGTAATTTTGTCTTCTTCTTATTCTGGGCTTCCATGGAACCAAAATTATGATGGCCCATAAAACGTGCACTAAATGCTTAAAATGAATAAAATGGAATTCCATATAGCATTAACTAAAGTAGTAATTTAGGCTCAAATGAATCATGGGCTCCCTGGGTGCCCGTAGACGGTAGAGCCCAACTTCACATAATCTTTGAAATGCGCAATAATTTTGGTTTAGGTAAACATCCAATCATTATCTATTGTTACTGACCATATGTTTTACTCTTCTTATTCTTAGCTCAGTCATATTGGGGTATGCCCTTTCTATGTTGTTCTGTAATGACCCCACTGGTGTGGGGTGGGGTGTGCAACAATAAAATATATTAGCAAATAACATTACATATATGAAATATGCAATAAATTCATCCATCTGCTGTTTCTAAATATATGTTTATCATCTATTTTCATATTGCAGTATCGCCCAGTATTTCCAATCCAACACTTCAGAGCCTGCTCACGTCGCCATCTGCTTTACATGGCGGTCATCTTGGTCTGCCGGAGGGGATACAGATAATTACCGTGTCTAGTCCGTCAGACCTGCTTCCCACACAGACTGAGAACCCCGGGCGTATCTGGCACGTCATCACCCCAGAAAATGGCATCATTACTGTGGGAGACGTGGACTACAAACCAGCCACTATATTCCAAGGTGGGTGACCTTATTGTGTTGGTAACATTTCCTGCCATTGTTTAGGTTCTTTTATAGGCCTTTCTTGTTCCGATTGTCAAAATAGTCTTACGTACAATATTTTTCAGAATAGAAGTGCACTTTTATAAATCTGTCAATGCTTTTTATCTGTTAAGTGCTTGGTTTATCTTTTTAAGAATCACAATTTGAAATCCCACTTTGATAAAGAAAATATTACATAGTTTTGATCTGTCAATCGCTTTTATATCCACCAGCAATTTGAGTCAGTTAAACATACATTAGGCATTTACGTCTGCAGCTCCCCAGATAAGGTTGGTACTTTCAGATGGCACCCAGAAGCCTTGGTAGCTTGATAATGCCTTGGTGCTATATTATAAGAATCTTTCATGCTATCAGGTGAAGATAGGGAATTCCAACCGAGGTATAAGTGTTTTTATTGGAACCGAGGCTCTGCCGAGGTTCCAATTAAAATACTTATACCGACGGTTGGAATTCCCTATCTGAGCCAAATACCAATGATAGATTCTTTTTATTGCATATCTGGGACATCGTGTTGTCCGTTGACGCTGCCAGCTACTAATGTTTCCTGCATACCGGATGTTGGTGCGCGCGTGACTTTTATCTTCACCCATAAAGATAAGACATTCCATCCCCCATGTAAAACGTGGATAGCCTTATCCGGTATGCAAGAAACCTTTGTCCCACTTGTGTTTGCTCCCTGGCGGAGGCATGTCTGATAGGAAACTTCATCTCATCTCCCTCTGAGGTCGCTGTCCCAATATAACCTAATATGATGTGTTAACAGGATGTGAAAAACATTTAATTTCAGATGGCATCCTGGAAAACGTGCACATTTCATCCTCAGATCTCATGGAGGCCTCATCTGCCGATGTTTCTAGTATACTCATGCCACCGCCCCAGCAACCCCTGCCCCCAGGGTGTCCTCCCTGGGCTGCTAGACTGAAAAACTGTGAGGTAGGATATTAGAGTACTATTATAGGTATTGCAACAACAACAACAAATAAATTGTTTATATGCAAATTAAAAGAGGGCACCTTTAGATTAGTTTTGTATTGTGATGTTACCCTTTTATAAATATCACATTCATGACAAACATTTTCATGAAGGGATTACAGTGTATAATAATATGTTGTTCTCCTATATGTGGTGGTGGGTGGGGTGGCCTGTGTGAAGAAAACGTGGGTATTTGCGATGGCACGCCGTCGAATTCGTTCTATTTTTTTTTGTAATTATGTCTCAAATGAAACATTATGATGATGGCTATGCACCCAGTGTCCCTCAGGGGGGTCAATAGTTAAAATACAATTAATTCAGTTAATTCAAAAATCAATTTTTCTTTCTCAATAAAATGTAATGATTTTGGAAATGTCAGTATAATTTGCTCCAGGGGCTCATGGGACTCTGGAATAGGGGTCAAAAGTTCAAATTCACATATACCCTAAACAGTTTTTTTATTAATTTATACATGTACACAGAAAAGCATAAATAATGCTATTTCTATTTCTGATCTGAGTATCAAAGAACGATCAAAACTTTTACATGTAAAATGGATACAGGGTTAAAGGGAATTGACTGGTGTGAAGAAAACATGGGTATTTTGCGATGGCATGCCATCGAATCATTCTAGTTATGTCTGTTTCTATTGGTGAAATGCAATGGATATTTATACCTGTTTTTTTTTTATGAACTGAAATGTCTATTATGTGTTTCCTTTTTCAGAAAATTGGTGACTATTTCCGTGGTTACTTGGACACAGAGGTGGAGCTAGACATCCTGCTGACCTATCACAAACAGGCCACTCAGAGCTTCTGGGGCACCAGGCAGTCCCCAAGTCCAGCAAAGCAGTCCACCCGATTTATGTGGAAATCCCAGTATGTTCCCTGGGATGGCGTACCATTTGTCAACACAGGTTAGTATGGTTTAAAGGGACACTCAGTGCTCACACTGGCCATTTTAAATTAATAGCCACACATTTTTTAGTTAAGAAAATAATAGCCAACTTTAATGCGTAAGAAAATTTGGTCAGTCGTAAGAGCCAAATTTTCAATCAGGTTTTATTAGACTATCAGGGCCTCCTCTGGCTATATTTTTCTTTTTGTCATCACTTTCTCCAAGTGAAAGAAGTAGGAGCCTAGACTAGAATTTAAAATTTAAAAGTAGGATTCCAGGAACTCCTTACACATTGATAAAACAAAGAATGATGGATTAAATAATGAATAGAAATATACTTTATGTATCTGTCATCTATATATCGTGTTTCTTTCCACTAACATGTATTTGTAAAGGACAGTTTTTCTCATTCGATTATGTAAAAAAAAAAAAAATAAAAAAAAAAAATCCGAAATTATGTACCATCCGAAGTACTACGACACCGCAGTTTTACGGTCCGAAAATTTCAAAACATTTAGTCGAAATACCATCAATTACGAACTTTTTTCATGCATTAATGTGTTTTGAATGCCAAAAATGGTCTTTCTTATCAAAGGGGAAAGAAAACACAACCCTAATAGTAGGATAATGTAGTTTTATGTCATTAATTGTCGATCTCAAAGTTGTGACAAATTGAAACTGCCGACACGAAGCCAGGCACAATATTCAAACTTCTTGTTGTTTCAATGTTTTAATTACTTTATTGCAAGTGTTTTCACAGTTCACAATACACATGGGAGTTTGCTACCTATCGGGATCATGATGGGATAGCTATTAATGCAGAGGAAAGTAGCGACTATATTCATAATAGTGCGTGCACAAATTAATTTCATCTCTTCGTAGTTTGTGTACAGAAAAACAAACAGGAAACTGTACCTACTGTTGGATGCGTAACGGATTGTCTGATTGGTCAATCACCCGAAAGATAACAAATAACGGCATATCTGATTGGCTAATCACGTGATGTTTGCGTGTATCAACAATGCCGATTATCCGACAACGAAGTGCCAATTTAGGGAATTAACAACTTTTACAAGCGATAATTGATAAGCGCGTGGCGACATCACAGGGGGTGTGAACGGATTATGTAATGTTTATTGCGGTCATTTATTACTTAGGGTGTCAAACAGACCATTATACGAAAAAAGTATAAAAAAAAAAAAAAAAAAATAAAATAAAATAAAATAATCGCCATTTCTTGTCGACATTTCTTTAAAATAATCGACAGTATTATAAAATAATCGCAAATGGCGACCATGGCGTATGGTAGCGTGAGCACTGGACACTTGAAAATATTTGTTGTTTGATTTAAAGGGAGGTTTACAACATGGATGTATTTTTGTTTATTTCCGACAGTTTCGTTTTGCTATGCTGATTTCATATACTATATATTATCTCTGCCATAAACTTTTTAGCGTTCAAAACAAATTCTTTCCAGAAGGAATTATAAGAATCCATCATGAGTATCCATGTGAGATAGGGAAATCTCACTCGAGGGTCAGAATTGTAACCAGGGACGAGGCTCTGCCGAGTTCCTGGTTGCAATTCTGATCCCGAGGGTGAGATTTCCCTATCTCACATGGATCACTCATGATGGATTATTTTTCTCCCAATATGTGTTTATTACCGGCACAAAATCAATGACTTTGCTGATTTAACGCCAGAATAAGGCCTAAGTCACATGTCATGTAAGATAGAGTTATCTCACATGAGGAAAATGCCTATCTCACACGAACAGAAATGGGAGAATATTTTTCTCCCATTATGTGCTTAGTACACTCATAAAATAATAAGTAACTTCAATGACTATATCGAGGGGTCAGTGCAAAACTATTGTATCTCCTTCTTTATTTATATGTAGTTACAATAGTTTTGCACTGACCCCTCGATATGGAATATATGGAATATTGACAAAATGTCTTTTAAAGCAAAGAAAATCAGTGCAAATGAAAATTAAGCATATAATTTATACATTCTACATCTGTATATTTATTTTTAATCAGTTTGCAGTGATTTCCTTTGCTTTAAGACATATTTTGTCAATATGCAGTATATGGTAAAAAGACGCGATGATGTCATCTTTTCAAGATGTCCGCCTCCATTTATGCGAAATTTCAATAGGTCTTATCTCCTTTAATTTTCATAGCATTTTGATCATTCTTTCAGTTTGTTTTCATTTTTTTCAGAGCCCTATTAAATAAATATTGTATGAAAATAATGCATCATCCCCTTTAAAATTTATTTTGCTGCAGGTAGTCGGGCGGTGGTGATGGAGTGTCAGTACGGGCCGCGGAGGAAGGGTAGCCTCGCCAAGAAACAAACAGATGCAGGAACCACCGGGGAGTACAAGCAGACATGTCCTGCAAGGTAGGTTACCTGGTCACACTGTCTGTCAAGGAATGGGTCCTTGAAATTATTGATTGTGTGAAGTCTGTCGTGGACTGGGTCCTTGAAATTATTGATTGTGTGAAGTCTTTCAGGGACTTGGTTCTTGAAATTATTGATTGTGTGAAGTCTGTCAGGGAAAGGGTCCTTGAAAATTTTGATTGTGTGAAGTCTGTCAGGGACTGGGTCCTTGAAATTATTGATTGTGTGAAGTCTGTCGTGGACTGGGTCCTTGAAATTATTGATTGTGTAAAGTCTGTCAGGGACTGGGTCCTTGAAATTATTGGTTGTGTGAAGTCTGTCAAGTGTGAAATCTGTCAGGGACTGGGTCCTTGAAATTATTGATTGTGTGAAGTCTGTCATGGACTTGGTCCTTGAAATTATTGATTGTGTGAAGTCTGTCGTGGACTGGGTCCTTGAAATTATTGATTGTGTGAAGTCTGTCAGGGACAGGGTCCTTGAAATTATTGATTGTGTGAAGTCTGTCAGGTGTGAAGTCTGTCAGGGACTGGGTCCTTGAAATTATTGATTGTGTGAAGTCTGTCAGGGAAGTCTGTCAGGGACTGGGTCCTTGAAATTATTGAGTGTGTGAAGTCTGTCATTTGTTCTCCTGTCTGCTAACTTGAAAAAACTACTGACCGGAGAATGTAAAATTTAACTTCCTTCAACATCCAAAATGGCCACTACAACTAAAAATATAATTAAGAATGAAGATTTCAACAGTTTTTTGAAATAATGCTGGCTGTGCACTAGACTAACTAGACTCGCATGCTATCAGATCTGGGTTTACAATGGACACAAAGGCTATTATAGTCGTGCTTAGAGGGTTACGGGTTAAATGTGGTTCATATCTTTGGATGAGGTTTCCACCTGTTGAGGCAGCTTTACATAGTCTCTATAATTAACCAACTATTGCTTATTGATATGCAGAATCTATATAAAGAAGGTGCGAAAGTTCCCCGAGTACAAGATCGATCAAAACTTGGACAAGAAGAGCATGAAGAGCGCCATGGACAAGGCCTTCCATGACCTCAAACAGCAGAATATTGAGAGAATAGGACAAGATAGGTAAGCAGCATGGGATTATATAATAATATACACGCACACACACCAGAGATGTGGACTAGAGATATGGTGATTATGGTTATCTGTATACCCCACCTGGAGAACCAGCTGGGCAACCTCTTATCCTGTTAGAGAGTTGAGCAGACGCTTCAGAGTTGGTACAAGAATACTTGGCGATACTATAAAGTTTTAAAGGGACATTGTCAGTAAGTAAGCAGATATTGAGCATAAATAAAAAACTGTCTGATTTTTAATCTGTGAAATGTATACTAGAAAACATGAGCATACACCCAAATAAGTAGTAATGTATATTTGTGAGTTTAAGAAAAAAGTTTTATTTATTGTTTGTAAACAATGCGGTCCCACAATATTTACAGTTTCTGCTGATCACGTGACATCTATTAGCGCATTAGGTTTAGTATATAGAATGTATTGCGCAATTTAAATGTCCCACTTAGCTAGGTTGGGAGCACTGTTAACTATTGCGCACTCACTATTATTACCCGCGAGTGCAATTTTAGTTCAAACTCATGCATCGGTACTTCTTTTTTTTCCATACCGCTAATAGGCCACTCTCAATATTTATGCATGAATATCAGAACGAGGCTGTATTGGCAAACACACTCAGCAGCAATGGCTACTACAGTAGAATCAGGCAGTAGATTAGGTAGGAGTAATCAACATTGTTGTGTCCCAGGATGTAATGGGGATGGTAGATATCAGCAAGATTTACATTTTCATAGAATTCCAAAAGACAAAGATCAAAAGAAGAAATAGATAGTGAAAATTAGAAGAGATACAGGAGAAAACTTTCAGGTAACTCTATATACAAATTAAATTAAACTGTAATATATTGAACATGCATGGATAATGAAAAACATACTTTTTACACAGTATTTGTCATGAATATCTATTGAAAACTTTAAATAGCAAGTTCACTGAATAATAAACACGCTTAAATAGTAAAACAGGCACAAACAATAACATACATTTCAATATTTATTCGGGCACATAATTGTAGGCAAATGTGTGTTCATGCATTTACCGTAGTGCTCCAAAATAATTTCAAACATTTAGTTAACTATTTTACTATTGACTATTCCAGATTACAAACTCCACTGTTGTCTGTTCAAGACATTTTAAAAAGCAAGATTACAGACCATGGGGTCCTGCGAAAAAAATCTAAAGAAAGATGCAGTTCCATCCGTCTTCTTGTGGACTGGTGCAAAAGGTGATGAAAGAAGGAAAAACAGAAATATGCTGGCGAATGAAGCTAATGACAATAAAAGGTTAGAGAAGTGTTCTTTGCTAATAGATTTCATTTTTACCATAAACATCATTTTAAAAAAGCCATGAAATTGTTGATGTTATATATGATACTTTCTACTAGTAATCCCCGTTAGCCATTATTCAGTTTCACATCCTATACTTTTCAGTTTGGATTACAACTCTGGTGATGAGGAAGAAATGGATGTTGTTCAAAGTTGGCGATAGACAGAGTTGCAGTGTCACAGAAGAAGAAGACGCGAAAAAAAAAAAAAGATAGCAGATCTGGAGGATCAATTGAAGGACAAAACAGAACAATGTGCCTCGCTGAAAAAAAAGCTAGATTTAGAAAGATTTGGTTTAAATAGATTTTCCAATGATGATGTTATGATAAATTTTAACTCTGGATTTCCCACATATTGCGCTTTTTTAATTTTTTTTCAATGTATTCAGCCTTCTGCAAGTAATATGCAAAGTGCATATTATCAGCCATCAAACACAGCGAGTCTTGCTGGCAGAAAGCGAAATATGCTTCTTATAGACGAAATGTTTATGTTCTTTAGTAGATTCCGTCCTGGCTTGTTTGAACAAGATTTAAGTGTTACTTTTAATGTTTCAGAACATCTGTTAGTAGAAAAATTGTTACATGGGCAATTTGTGTGTATGTTGTTTTAGGTTCTATCCCAATATGGCTATCACCTGATGTAATACAACATCATATGTCAGAGTGCTTTAAAAACGTCTATCCGCGAACAAGGGTAATACTAGATTGTACAGAGCTTAAAACACAGCAACCCTCATCTCTTGTATTTAATTCACAGTCATACTCAAGCTACAAAAGTAGCTTTTCCGAACTTTGTATCAACTGTGTCCAATATATTCTGGCGGATAGCTGGCAGAATTAGCATTCTTTTGTCCACATATTTCAATATTTGGATATGATCTTTCCAGTGGATCCCACTATCTCTTACTGGGTTGTACAAGGTGGATTTAATACTTCCGTCCAATGACCCTGACCTTGAATAGCCACTTAACTCAAGATCTTGGACGGCTTTGCCATGAATCTTTTCCCCTCTAGGTGTGTGCCACGTTTGGGGTTGGGATGTTTTGGCAATATGTTCAGGCAGTGCCTTCAGGCCCAATTTCATACTGTTGGCCAATTGATATAGGGCCCCAAGAATATGTCCACATGCTCCTGACAATCCAATAACGCATGAGCAATTTGCCAATGATATGGACGACTTATTTGCTTCTCTTACAAGGAAGTTTATCTGAAAATGAAAGATTTTTTTTATAATAATAAATGTCAATAGTGTCATATTCTAAATGAAATTTGTTATGATTTTCGCAATACAAAAACTGTTAATGTTATTGTCGTCATTTAACTTGTGTATTATGGTTTGGCTTTAAATTTGTTTTTAAAATCTAGATTTTTTGTTTATTTGAAAAACAATAAATATATATGCTTACTGATAAGTGATGTGGCTTTTTGTGTTTCCTTTGGGATCTGAAACATTTCCCTGATACTCTTGAACCAAGTCATACTGCTAAAAAAACACTGATAGTTATAATTTGAAGTGGATGTAATAGGTTCAAACTATTTTGTGTTTATTACATGAAACACGGTATGATTGTACCAACCAACAGAGATTCCCCAGGGAGTAATAGGGTATCTAATTTGATAAAATCAGGAATTTAGGGCCAAGAATTGAACTATTTGTTATTTGTTATCAACAGAACATTGTATAGCATTTCCTATAAATTGGATGTGTAATAAATGCTTTATATAATAGCACTGGCCTTGCAGACCTAATAAAAGAAGTGCTTGCAGAATGAAGATTAATTGGTTGTAACTGAATCGTGATTCTCACCACTAAATTGTACTAGTAACCTAGATTAATGTGATCAGTATAATGAATGGTTTCTTACCTTTGAGATCTTGAATATATCCTTCACTATAATATGTATATCCCTTGCTGATAGATTTATCACCAGATGACTGTTTGGTATCTTTGATATAATTTTCAACAAATGCAAAAGAAATATTTGGAATAAGAGAAATATCTCTGTCACTGTATGAAGTAGCCATTATCTCTAAGGACGCTGGCTTCTGCTACAGAGATGTTTGCCAACTCAGCCTCGTTCTGGAAACTGTTATGAATATTCATGAGGCAATATTAAGAAGGGTCTATGAATTCCGTCAAACAATCTTGTTTTTATGTAGTAAATCTTCAATAATGGCTAGCGTGTAATGTTTGTCAATGTAATTATTTCGTGATTTATAAGCTAAAAGTTACGGACATTGTCCCTTTAACCAGCATGTGTTATCGTAATCCAGCTAACGACCTTGGCAGCTCAGTGGATAAGGCTCTGGCTTTAGAACTTCCGACCTCTGCTACGCATGGGTTTGCTTACTGGCGGAGGTATGTCTGATGGGAAATTCATTCGACATCTTAGGCCATCCGTAAAAATAAATTTGTTTTCTGTTTCTCGACCCAGGATTTTATAAGTGGGTAGGTGATTTTTTGTTGTTGCCGAGACATAAAAGAAAAACATACTAAATATAGTAAAAAAACAACAACAAGAATTGCTATAAAAAGATTTCGGTAGGAACTTTTTTTGTGGGTAGGTAGGGAAACAGCAAACCATAAATTTTTTGTGGTCGGCCTTATCTCCCTCTGTGGGTGTTGTCTCTGTCTCTACATAACCATAATAGGATTTGTAAATGGGACACCAACCCCAGTTTCATTCAGTTTCATTTGTAACTTTAAAGTTGTTTTTTTTCTTTTCAGATTCTACGTACAGATGCCCTTACAATCAGCTCATGAGTTTCATGACGACATGCCGAGCAGGGGCAACGCACTCGCCATGAACTTGGCGATGGCGGCCATGGTACAGGTTCCCACGACAGCCAGCGACACAAGCACAGAGGATGAGGATGATGATAAACACAACAGGTTACATCCAATGGTTGTACAGAAGATCAGGGAGATAGTTGCAGGAGGGGAAGTCAGGGTCTACCATGTGCGCAGGCTTCTCAGGTAAATTTTATACAAATCACTACTTTACACCGGTCAAGACTTTTACATTTAACATGGACACAAGGCAATCATGAAGTATTTTTGAAGCTTTAAAAATTAGCACCTTGATGTATTCATCTAGTATCAGTTTGACTTTAAAACTGTTTGCATATATTTAAATAATGTTATTTTACCATAGGTTTAAATATATTAAAGGGACACACGCCAATCTTTAGTTTTACTGCTAACTTGCATTTTTTCAATCGTTAATATTATAAGAATAGCATTAAGCAATTTGTTTTTGCATATTATTAATTTTTGATATTATTGCACCAATGATATATTAAAACTCAGAATATAATAAGACGAAATAGCGAATATTTAAAATTTGATTTATTTAAATGTAACCAGGGTAATAGTAAAAATGATACTGGGTATATAAATCGAGACACCCATTTCAAACACTTCATGATTGCCTTGTGTCCCTTTAAAGGTGCATAGTAGTCGACAGTTATTAATTTGAAAAACAAACAATTTGATTTGAACTATTCAAAGAGTTAGTAATAAGTATTAATGAGTTGCCAGTGTATACATTATGAAGAAAAACAAAAGTAATGAGACGCTCAGAGCAGGTGTTATAAATCTGTAGCATAATTGTCAGGATGTCTGGTTTTCTTTGCGAATTTGTTGCCGTCTGTATGCATTTTTTTTTCTTTCAATATGTTTTTATGCCCCCGAAATTTTTCTGGGGGCATTTAGTAATCGCACCGTCAGGATTCTGTCTGTCTGTCCGTCATTCCAAAGTTTGTGTCCGGACCGTAACTTCACAACCCCTGCAGGGATTCTTAAATAACTTGGCACAAGTGATCACCATAACAAGACGATGTGTCGCGCGCAAAACCCAGTTCCGTACCTCAAAGGTCAAGGTCACACTTGAAGTTCATAGGTCAAAAACAAGTACGCAATTTCGTGTCCGGACCGTAACGTCACAACCCCTGCAGGGATTTTTAAATAACTTGGCACAAGTGATCACCATAACAAGACGATGTGTCGCGCGTAAAACCCAGATCCGTACCTCAAAGGTCAAGGTTACACTTGAAGTTTATAGGTAAAAAAAAAGGTACGTAATTTCATTCCGGACCGTAATGTCACAACCCCTGCAGGGATTTTTAAATTACTTGGCACAAGTGATCACCATAACAAGACGATGTGTCGCGCGCAAAACCCAGGTCCGTACCTCAAAGGTCAAGGTCACACTTGCAGTTCATAGGTCAAAAACAGGTAAGGGCTGTTCCAGGAAAAAAGGCCTGGGGGGCAAGAACGACAGTCAAAAAAACACCCCCCACCCACAGAATTCGAATTATTTTCCATCTCCCACCCACAGAATTTGAATTTGCCAAGAACCCCCCACCCACAGAATTAGAACTTTTTACAAATTTAGTAAATTTGATAAATTGACCTTCAAATCACTCTTATAATCAGTGCTCCAGATAAGCTTTTTCCTAGCGCTAAAATTAAATATGGACCTGAGGATTGGGTCTATATTCATAAAGAAAACAATCTTGTAGGCCTGGGTCCACATTCATAAAGAAAACAATCCTGTAGGCCTGGGTCCACATTCATAAAGAAAACAATCCTGTAGGCCTGGGTCCATATCCATAAAGAAAACAATCCTGTAGGCCTGGGTCCATATTCATAAAGAAAACAATCTTGTAGGCCTGGGTCCATACTCATAAAGAAAACAATCCTGTAGGCCTGGGTCCATATTCATAAAGAAAACAATCCTGTAGGCCTGGGTCCATATTCATAAAGATAACATTCCTGTAGGCCTGGGTCCATATCCATAAAGAAAACAATCCTGTAGGCCTGGGTCCATATTCATAGAGAACAATCTTGTAGGCCTGGGTCCATATTCATAAAGAAAACAATCCTGTAGGCCTGGGTTCATATTCATAAAGAAAACAATCCTGTAGGCCTGGGTCCATATTCATAAAGAAAACAATCTTGTAGGCCTGGGACAATATCCATAAAGAAAACAATCTTGTAGGCCTGGGTCCATATTCATAAAGAAAACAATCCTGTAGACTTGGGTCCATATTCATAAAGAAAACAATCCTGTAGGCCTGGGTCCATATCCATAAAGAAAACAATCTTGTAGGCCTGGGTTCATATCCATAAAGAAAAAAATCCTGTAGGCCTGGGTCCATATTCATAAAGAAAACAATCTTGTAGGCCTGGGTCCATATCCATAAAGAAAACAATCATGTAGGCCTGGGTCCATATTCATAAAGAAAACAATCCTGTAGGCCTGGGTCCATATTCATAAAGAAAACAATCCTGTAGGCCTGGGTCCATATCCATAAAGAAAACAATCGTGTAGGCCTGGGTCCATATCCATAAAGAAAACAATCCTGTAGGCCTGGGTCCATATTCATAAAGAAAACAATCGTGTAGGCCTGGGTCCATATCCATAAAGAAAACAATCCTGTAGGCCTGGGTCCATATTCATAAAGAAAACAATCCTGTAGGCCTGGGTCCATATTCATAAAGAAAACAATCCTGTAGGCCTGGGTCCATATTCATAAAGAAAACAATCCTGTAGGCCTGGGTCCATATCCATAAAAAAAAAAACGTGTAGGCCTGGGTCCATATCCATAAAGAAAACAATCCTGTAGGCCTGGGTCCATATTCATAAAGAAAACAATCTTGTAGGCCTGGGTCCATATCCATAAAGAAAACAATCCTGTAGGCCTGGGTCCATATTCATAAAGAAAACAATCCTGTAGGCCTGGGTCCATATCCATAAAGAAAACAATCCTGTAGGCCTGGGTCCATATTCATAAAGAAAACAATCCTGTAGGCATGGGTCCATATTCATAAAGAAAACAATCCTGTAGGCGTGGGTCCATATTCATAAAGAAAACAAACCTGTAGGCCTGGGTCCATATTCATAAAGAAAACAATCCTGTAGGCCTGGGTCCATATCCATAAAGAAAACAATCTTGTAGGCCTGGGTCCATATCCATAAAGAAAACAATCCTGTAGGCCTGGGTCCATATCCATCAAGAAAACAATCCTGTAGGCCTGGGTCCATATTCATAAAGAAAACAATCCTGTTTTATTTAATAACAATTGATAAACATTTCACTGTTATTTGGTTATGCTCAATAAAGTGCTTTAATACTTACAGACAGTGTCCTTTTAAAGTGTGTTGTTATATTTTCGTACTTACAAAACATAAAAATATTGAGAAAGTAAGAGTTTATTTTTTTTTATTTTTTTTTTCACCCCACCCACACCACCAAATATTGGCCGCGATTTTTCAAAAACGGCCGTGCAAAAGACGGCTGCACGGTTGGCTGCCTAATAACTTCCCCTCTGGAAAATAACCGATAGTATGAATCAAATTGAGAACAATGTAAAATAGTACGAATCTAATTGAGTACGAAGTACGAAATTTCGTAGGAGTTGTCGTTCTTGAATTCATTCTATTTTTAGAAGCAACATCTGCTAACATACAAAAATCGATTTTAGCAATTTTACGGGAGTTTTTCACACAATTCCGTGGGGCCGGGAGGAGGGTTAGAATTCCGTGAGATTTCATCTCACACCGTGAGTTATCACATGTACACCCTCCAACTACTCAATACGATTTACATTTCACCCCCCACCCACAGAATTCGAATTCTTCTGACACCCCCAACCCACATAATTAGAATTCTTCTGACAACCCCCACCCACAGATTTTGAATTCGTTTTCGTTCCGACCCCCCAGGCCTTTTTTCCTGGAACAGCCCTAAGCAATTTCGTGTCCGGACCATAACGTCACAACCCCTGCAGGGATTTTTAAATAACTTGCACAAGTGATCACCATAACAAGACGATGTGATCAGCAGGTCTCCAAGGTCAAGGTCACATTTAGAGGTCAAAGGTCAAATCGTGTCCGGTCAATAACTTTTGCATGCCTGGACGGATTTTCAGATAGCTTGGCACAAGTGCTCACCACAACCAAATGAGGTGTCGTGCACAAATCCAGGTCCATGGCTCCAAGGTCAAGGTCATACTTAGAGGTCAAAGGACACTTCGGGGGCATTTATCACTTACAGTGATATTTCTTGTTTCTTCTAAATATTTCTCCCCTTTTGGTATGTTTTTTCTCAGTCATCAAGTTTTCTTTCAAAGTAACAGTCTGATCCTTTTAAGTGATTTCTATATAGTATAATAATTATATTCATGCAAAGGCATATGTTTTCATTAAAAGTTAAAGCAGATGCCATGTTATGGAAAACACTTGATAGGTGTAAATAATAACATTGGATCGGGGCATCCTCCACACGCGTTAAAGAACCATAGTTATCTGTTCGTAAGTAAAAGTAGGGCCGGTTCCCAGGTTCATATGTATCCTTTACCTCTCTCTGGGGTGGCTCAAAGTAACCTATATGCATAGATGAGTTGTTGAACATTACTGTTATTATAAGTATGCTTATTATCTCCAGGATGTATGTGGTGAGGGACCTGTGTAACAGTGCGAATGACACGGGTCTACAGCGTCATGACCTCACGTTGTTCCCCACGGTAACTGACCTGAAGAACCAGATTCACCAGGCCGTTAAAGACATTGAGAATGGTACCCTGGCTCTCACGGCACCTACGGTAACAGTTAATTTCTATAGTTGCTATTTAAATTAAATGTTTATACACTTTATCAGTATATTTGTATTTTAAAGTCCCCACATTTGTTATAGGTTGCCTCCCTTGGACAACGTATATTTGTATATGTCATTATTATTAGGTCAGATTTTTTTTATATTTTTGGTTCTCAGATTTTTTTCAGAAAAAGTTAAACAGAATGGGGGAAAAAATAAAAATCTGAACCTTTGTAAGTGTGTATCTTGTAATGGTGTTAAATTGTAAAACATAAAATGGACCTGAACAAATTTATAAAACATGATCTTCTGATTTTACGTTAATTTTTCAACATGATAATTATGAGTGACCAAATAATTAATAACGAAAACTTTTTTTTAAACATTTTTTTTTTTTTAAATATATATATGTTTTTTTCATTTTTGCTCAACTTAGGGTCGGAGGGTTCGAAAAATTAAAAAAAGTCTGGCCTTATAAACGGTTGTTTGCCTATGAATTAAATAACGGTAGTATAATATTGTTTAAACAATTTGACTGCACTAGACCCTGCCATTGTGATGGCAAACACCTAAGGTTCTATACATGTACTAATTTATCCTTACCCTCAAATTTGCGGATTTACTTTTATCAACAATTTTTAAAAAAATCGGTCTAAGAATACGAGGGTCATTCAATAAGTTCTGTCACTAACGCGTTTTAACAATTATGTGCTCATTGTGAGTGTTGATGTTTGGTACCCAATGAAAGAATGCTGTATCTTTTGTGTGACGAAAGTTACGGAACATTTAATACACATCACTTATACATACTGAGGCATTTTCGTCCTGAGTTTTTTCAGGTATGTTAATTGTTACTTTTTTAAATGCCTGTTTCTCTTTAAGTACTTGTCGAAGACCTTTGAAATTTCTCATACATTACCAGTTATATCTGTGCATTACAAGATTCAGAATTTAAGGATGGTAGATGAAAAGGCATTGTCTTAGAAATTAACATTTTAAGCTAACGTGTAAAATTAATTTAATGATAAATGGACATTAAATGGAAGGGCAGTCTTCTAAAATAGCGTTTTTGGATGATCAATATTTTCACTAAACATTGTACAAAACTCTACATTACTGTGTTGAATATGAAATTTAAACACTGAAGGACTAGGATTTGTAAAAAAAATATGAAAACATATTAATACTATGAGAATAATTACGACATTTAAAAGATAATATAACATTTCCGTAAACAAAATGAAGAAAATCAGGGTTATTTCTGCTAAAATTAAGGGATATGCAATCACTCATATCTGGTTTGCAGCAAGACCGTTCCGATTTCTCTACAATCGTTTTCATGGATTATGGGCAAATAACAACAGATGGCGTACAAGAAAATTTAAAAGCATAGAATTATTTAAATAATTTTTACAATGTTTTGTAGCAAGGACATTTTAAGAGATGCCAGTATCCAAAAGGTGTGGTAGGGGGAGATAATTCAGGGGTATAAATAACCGGATTTTTTTTATATTTTTGTTGTGGGATTTAAGAGAGCGACCTCAGTAGTACTATAAATACACTACTTTATCTCAGTGTAATATCCAGTTTAAAGGATATATGCCTAGTGACAGAACTGTTTGAAGCACCCTCGTATGTACATATTAAGACCCTCAATGGTATGATATGCTCAGTAATTGGAAAAAAACACCTACCATTATGGTAGTTGTAACTTTAGCAACACCGTTCATCTGATCTTGATATGCTACAACAACATCATTGTGTGTGTGTGCAGGTGAATGTAGAACCCATGACATCAAATGGCGACAACATGGTACAGATATCTGAGCTCAACGTGTGGCCACAATCTGTGGTATCGACAGAACCCATACCTGAGACCGTCACTGTCACCTTGACACAGAGCCCGGGTGATGGTGAGTAGCCTTAAGAGTAATACTTTCTTGCAGATATTGAGGACCTCGTGGAGAGTATTTTTATATAGAGTTAACTTCTTATGGTGTTTACATACTTAAAATGTTACTATTGTTTCGGGCGCTTGTTTCAGTCTCAAAATTTTCAGACAAAATTAATCTACTACAATAATAAGTATATCAGTGAAACAAACATTTTTAGTGGTAAATAAAAACACCATACTTTTCAAAATCGATTGAGAAATAAAAATTTCATGTGCGAAAGCTTTTTTTAATGGGTCATTTTCAATGCAAAATTCTGCTGCATGAAAAATTTGATTTTTTTTAGAATTTTTATCCAAAAATGTTTTTTAACTGTTGGGTATTAGTAAATAAGTTGTATAGCAAAATATGAAGGATTACTGAAGTTATTTGATTATATTTCTTAATTTTCTGCTGTCCCACCAACAAGGAATTTACATAGGAAAAGTCTCATCAAAACATCATTTTGGCTGTAAAATATTTATTTCTCAACCGATTTTCAAAAGTAAAGTAGTTTTATTTACCACTAAATATGCCAGTTCTAATAATATATAATTGATATACATATTATTTAAATTGCTCAAGTTACTGCAGAAAAGCCTTTGGCTGAAACAAGCACCCCAAACAATAACTACATGCTCGCTCAAACTCTAATACTCACTCACTACTCACTCCCTACTTGATTACTATTCACTACTCACTAATTGCTCACTCACTACTCAGTCGCTCACACAATCACTCATTTAGTTTAAAGCTACTCTCACCCTTTTGTATTTTTATCTTTTCATCCATGCCCTTTTAAAGCCATTTTCCCCTTTTATTTTATCAGTTGTAATATTCGATGGAGTCAAAAGCAGTCGGTTGATATAATAAATTCATTTCTTGAGCTAATTGCTGTCCCGTCTTTCGTAATATTTTTAAGTATTTCCCGATTTGTAGTCATGAAACTGATGTCTTTATATAGAAAAAGAGGGACCTTATGGTACAAATTCTCATACGCCCATCTCTCAACATCTAACAAAGAAAATATGCAGCTCTATCCTGCATTTAGAAGTTTAACTTTGTTGTTGGAGCACAACATTACTTTAAAATAACATAATCTTTCTTGTGAACATTTTCTGACATTTATAATTGTTTTAAATAATGTATTAACAATTAACGAATGTTAATTAATAGAAAATGTAATACCTCTATTTTAATAAACTATACTAGTTAAAATTCCTAAAGTACCCACCTAGCAATAGGTCAATAATATTTTCATTGTTTTGTCACTTTAAGTCACACCTGATTGGAGATACGGTTGAACTGCAAACTGACGAGTTTAAATCGTCTGCTCTGAACGTATGAACAAATTTTAAAGCTTTCAAGTTGAAGTGTTTTCTTAGAAATAAATTATCGCAATTATACAATGGTGTACTTTACAGGAATTATAAAAGAAATTATAAATTTTACTTATAATTTTTAAAATATTTACTTGTAGAATC
The DNA here is from genome assembly GCA_037043455.1 of Cyrtodaria siliqua. Classification (NCBI taxonomy): domain Eukaryota; kingdom Metazoa; phylum Mollusca; class Bivalvia; order Adapedonta; family Hiatellidae; genus Cyrtodaria; species Cyrtodaria siliqua. The sequence continues at coordinate 19,325 of JAWPHD010016101.1, read as the reverse complement.
AATACATATAGATGAACATAATATTTTCCTAATTCATTTCAGATGGCGGCCATGTTATCACCCGCATAGAGACGCACCTCAGTGATGGCTCCACCCAGATTAGTACCTCCCTCACACCAGAGACTGCCCAGCTACTGGCCCGGCTCAACCCGTCCATGTTCCCACCAGGCAGTTTAGTACAGGTAATTGTGTGTCCGTTTATTGTCATAAGAGGGTCATTCAATAAGTTCTGTCACTAACGCGTTTTAACAATTATGTACTCGTTGTGAGTGTTGATGTTTGGTACCAAATAAATGAGAGTTTCAATACCTTTCCATTGATGGTAAAATGAATGCTGTATCTTTTGTGTGACGAAAGTTATGGAACATTTAATACATATCACTTATACATACTGAGGCATTTTCATCCTGAGTTTTTTCAGGTATGTTAATTGTTACTTTTTTAAATGCCTGTTTCTATTTAAGTACTTGTCAAAGACCTTTGAAATTTCTCATACATTACCAGTTATATCTGTGCATTACAAGATTCAGAATTTAAGCATGGTAGATGAAAAGGCATTGTCTTAGAAATTAACATTTTAAGCTAACGTGTAAAATTAATTTAACGATAAATGGATATTAAATGGAAGGGCAGTCTTCTGAAATAGCGTTTTTGGATGATCAATATTTTCGCTAAAAATTGTACCAAATTATACAATAATGTGTTGAATATGAAATTTAAACACTGAAGGACCAGGATTTGTAAAAAAAATATGAAAACATATTAATACTATGAGAATAATTACGACATTTAAAAGATGTTATAACATTTCTGTAAACAAAATCAAGAAAATCAGTTTTATTTCTGCTAAAATTAATTCATATGCATTCACTCATATCTGGTTTGCAGCAAGACCTTTCCGAATTCTCAAAAATCATTTTCATGGATTATGGGCAAATTACAACAGATGGCGTACAAGAAAATTTAAAAGCATAGAATTATTCAAATATTTTTTACAACGTTTTGTAACAAGGACATTTTCAGAGATGCCAGTATCCAAAAGGTGTGGTAGGGGGAGGTAATTCATGGGTATAATAACTGGAAATTTTTCATTTTTGTTGTGGAATTTAAGAGAGCGAACCCAGTAGTTCTATATATACACTACTTTATCTTAGTGTAATATCCAGTTCAAAGGATATATGCCTAGTGACAGAACTTTTTGAAGCACCCTCGTACCTGTTTACTTGTCTTACCTGTTTGCTTGAAATACATGTTTGCTGGTCATACATGTTTATTGTTTTGCCTGTTTACTGTCTTATCTTTGTGCTTGTCATACCTGTTTGTTGTCTTACTTGTGTGCTTGTCATACCTGTTTACTGTCTTACTGTTTACTGTTTGCTTTCCCACAAGAGAAACATGTTATGTTGTGAAATGAAGATAGTAAAATGTATGTATGAAGCAGAAGACATTTTCTGATTGATAAGTATGACATTTGCATAAGGGTGTGATATATTTAGCACTTTTCATGCTGACAAAATGGGGAATCTGACTGATAATATGGATTTTTCTTATTGTCAAGAGATTTTGGTCAAGCTGCATTGGGGAAATAGGTGTTACATAGTGTGTGTGTGTGTGTGTCTGAACCAACCGACCAACCAACCAATAATTACTCGAACTCAGGGTCTCTGGTATACCATACCAGTGCTCTACCAACTGAGCTATCGAGGAGATATGGTTTGGAATATAAGAATCTTTCATGGGTATACGGTGAAGATAGGGAATTCCAACACGAGGTATGTGTTTTTTATCGGAACCGAGGCATAGCCTCGGTTCCGATTAAAACAGTTATACCGAGGGTTGGAATTCCCTATCTGAACGGAATACCCCTGATAGATTCTTTTTCTTGCATATCAGAGACATGTTGCGTGTAGACGCCGCCAGTTACTAACATTTTGCATGTTTTCCTGCATACCGGATGTTGGCACGCATGAATTTTATCTCGACCCTAGGGTGAGATGGAAATATCTAGCCCCGGTAAAATGACGGATATCCTTGTCCGGTATGCAAGAATAGATTATTCACCATGTATACCTGTACCCAGTTCCATTAGGAAGACAAGCAAGTTTTGAATCGGAGCTAGTAAGTTACATCAAGTTGACATTGTTTAAACCATTTACAAGGGAGTTTATTTATGTAAGCATCTGAAGTGATGTCCTGTGCAAAGTAATGCCCCTTCAGTTCACTGGAAAGTCTTGTTTTAGCTCAACCATGATATGTCAATAAAATAAGGGAGATTATTCATGTAGGAATCTAAAGCGATGTCCTGTGCAAAGTAATGTCCCTTCAGTTCACTGGAAAGTCTTGTTTTAGCTCAACCATGATACGTCAATCAAATAAGGGAGATTATTTATGTAGGAATCTAAAGCGATGCCCTGTGCAAAGTAATGTTCCTTTAGTTTACTGGGAAGTCATAGTTCAGCTCAACCATTCGTATTCATATTTAGTATCATTTACTATCGGTACTATACTGCTAAAACTGAGGCATTATACAACTCAAAGTGATGGTCAGTATCTAATCTTGGTATTATACAGTCAAAATTTATGGTCAATCTCACAGGCTTACCCCTGTTCTTCATTCATTTATTTACTATTGTGTGAGCCAGAGTGTCAAGGAGCCTACAATGTATGCGATAATGCTTGTATGCTCAAGATGATTGGTCACCGGTCATTGTACACATAGATCTGTCCAGGGATGTTGTTCAAGATGATCACCGGTCGGTCATTGTACTCATAGGTCTGTCCAGAGATGTTGTTCAAGATGATCACCAGTCATTGTACACAGAGGTCTGTCCGGAGACATTGACTCGCACTTGTACTGTTGCTGTGTTTGTTTGTTATGACTGCTGTTATTGGTCAACATCACATGTTTTCCTACAGTGTTGTCTGACTGAAGACGCAGATCATTGCCAAAGACACCCTGAAACTCGCTATTTAACTACAATGCATATACTAAGCATGAACGAAAACTGTGTTTAAACCACTAATCATAATTCAAATTGTAGTAATGTATTTAAAAAATCAAAATGTTTTACTAAATATTAAAATATAAAAATACCACAAAACCTACATGAAAAATAATAAATCAGGCACGTTTTGCTTTATTTAAAAGAGTTATATATATATATACAAGGAGACGGTTTTTGGCCTGTTTGCACAATTGGCACAAAAGGGTATTCCCAAGACTGGTTAATTTATGTGCAAAATCAAAATCTCCAACGGTTTGTCTGCAATGCTTTTCTGATTATACATAAGGACAAGGTATGGTAAGAGGGTATTTTGATCCCAAAAATAATCAAAATGAAAAAATAAGTCTTTTTCTAAATTTGTTTTGCACTTTAAAGTAAATTGATCATACTCTATCTTCAAAAGGTATTCTTATTGTTTTATTTATCTGGAAGATTTAACAGTGTCCCAAAAAGTGGCATTTTTGGTAATTTTGTCATATTTTGTAGATTTGGGACCTTTCATTGTAAGTTTTCGATCATAAAAATAAAGATTACACCATGAGTTTTTTGGCTGATGAATTGAATTGAATTGAATGTTGTTTAACGGCTCATCAACACAGTATAGGTTATTTAGAGCCGTCCCAGAGAGAGGGAAAGGATACATAGGAATCCGGGAACCTGCCCTACTCTTATTATCGAATAGATTCCTATGGTTCTTTAACGTGCTCGGAGGATGATGTGTCTCTATCAATTACCTGTTATAGCATAAAATCAACTTTGCTCGAGGATGTGTTCTGTTTTACCAGAACCAAAAACTTGCTGAAAGCCGAGGAAACTGAATATAAACGTCCTAATAAGCCTTGCTTGTGAGGCTCTTGTCTCTGGAAAACTTACTTTAATGAGTTTTAAAGGTGAATGGCCACCCTTTTTGTGATATTATCAATTAACAAATTTAACTCTTAAACATCATATGAACATTTCTTAATAGTCCCGGAGAGAAACATATATTTAAAACTGCTACCGTATGTAAAAATAAGTATTATTTGCATGACGTAGATACTACTTTTACCACTGTGTGACTGCACGGGGAAATGAGGTAAATCTGAATTGTATACCTGCGCAACTATTGCCAGATAATTGATAAATACATTTACCTGCTGATTAATACACCTGTTCAAAGTCTTCTAGGTCATCAAATAGTCATCAAATAAAATCTTATTCTCGCTTTTCACAGATTTTGCAATGTGTGAATTTGTAAATATCTATTGTTGTGAATTGATTTTGATTTAAACAAAAATAACCATATTCATGAAACAAAACATGGCCGGAGAACTTTAATAATGATTTCCTTTTTTTGGAGCTAAGGTAGATATTCAAAATTAGTGCTGTAAAAGCTTCAATATTGGGGGCTAGTTTTGACCCTTATAGTAAATTCTTTGTCGGACATTTAATTTGAACATTTTGGTCAATTGCATCTTGTTTCGAAAGAAAATGATAAAGCTGACGAAATCATTCACATATTTTTCGTATTCTTACGATAATTACTAATCAAATGAATATTTTGGATTAAGATTGTGTCATGCACCAAATATGGGCTCTTATGTTTAAGGTCAAGGTCAGGCAGTCAAGATCATGTGTTTTATGTCTGGTCCATAACTTCTTAACCCCATTCCAGTAATGGGATGAAACTTGTTTTATATAGATGGTGTATCACGCTCCAAATTTGAGATCATACAATTTTTTGTCCAGTCCAGCAGTTGGGCGTTGGACCATATTTGAGATGAATTAAGCTTTTTAGTCCCCTACAGGTGTGTCACCGGAGGGGACTATAGGTTTACCTCCCGTCCGTCCATCAGTCCGTCCGGAGAACTGGATCCTGCGATAACTTAAAAAAAAGTATAAAATATATTTTCATGAAACCTTTTGCATATGGTAGAGGGACATCAGGAGATTATGCACGTTATTTAATTTTGTTGATATGGCCAAAATTGTGGTTGCTATGGCAACAGAATAGTAATAACAACATCAGTCGTCCGGAAAACTGGATCCTGCGTTAACTTAAAAAGTATAAAAGATATTTTCATGAAGCTGTTTACATATAGTAGAGGGGCCTAAGGAGATTATGCACATAATTTAATTTTGTTGATTTGGCCAATATTGTGGTTGCTATGGCAACAAAATAGTAAAAAAATGTCAGTCCGTCCGGAAAACTGGATCCTGCAATAATTAAAAAGTATAAAAGATATTTTCATGAAACTTTTTACATATGGTAGAGTGGCATAAGGAGATTATGCATGTTATTTAATTTTGTTGATTTGGCTAAAATTGTGGTTGCGATGGCAACAAAATAGTAAAAAAATGTCAGTCCGTCCGGAAAACTGGATCCTGCGATAACTTAAAAAGTGTAATAGATATTTTCATGAAACTTTTTACATATGGTAGAGGGGCCTAAGCAGTGCACGTTATTTTTTTTGGTAATATGGCCAAAATTGTTGTTGTTGTGGTAGCAAAATTCAGTCATAAATTATATAAAGCTGATTAAGGGAGCTTAAAGTATCACCTTTATACTCAATAACTATTCTATGGTTACTTCCCTTCAAATAGAGTTATATATTAATACATGACTTGAAGTTGATGTTAATTTCTTTGCATATGCATTTTTATTACTTGTTTTATTATATTTGTAATATGTTTGTAAACTTACTGGATTAAAAAAAAAAGAGTGGGGTATATCCTTTACAAATTTATAAGGAAGATTATGTACTCAAACTTGTTTTGTTAAGGTTGCAAAATGTAGCATGCCTTTGTTATTTGTCTATATCATAGCCTTTTGTTTGATCTGGTCCAACAAAATACATTTACTGTCAAACATCTGACCAGTAGGGGACATCATGTATTGCCATGCAATACTGGAGCATCTTGTTTAAACTGGAAACAAACTGAACATCAGAGAAAATTGAAAGAAAAGAATTCTTCTCTCATATTGCTTCACTTTTCATGGTGTATCTGCATCTAATTGATAGAATGAATACGTCACTTCCTCTCAGTTCTTATGTATATACAATGTAATATAAGAGTCATTTGACACAGTAGAGCACTTGAAATCTTCTTGCCACTCACTGATGTGGGTTTGAATCCCACTGGGAGCTCGACTTGTAAGTGAGAAAGTGTTGATTCTTACAGATGACGGGAGGTATACAGTACTGGTTCTACCCAAGAAATGTATATGGTTTAGCTCCAACACGAAAATATTGACCATCATTTATAGCCTAAAATGTGCTGAAAATGACATAAAACACCATTTTAACAATCAAGTAGAGCGTCGTCAGTGTCTATTGTTTTGTTTTGTCATTGTTTGAAACACCAGGTAAACGTGTGAATAAATACATTTAGTTATGTGGTTGTAATTAACCAATGACATTAAGTATGTGGTTAAGTCATTAATTAGTTTTGTAACCTTTATGTACGTATTTATTTACATAGATCTAAACAACATTCCTACGGTTTTATAGATAGGTCACCCATCAGATGGTGTTATAAAGCAAGAGATGTATAAACAAATACATCAACACTGAAAAAGTAGTTTGAGTCTGGAGAAAACATATTTAACAATGAAGTTATTTAAAAATGTATGGACATTGTTGACCATGGGCCACCCATAAAAAAATGTTGGTTTGCTGTTTACCTACCCACAAAAAAGGTCCTTACTCAAAACCTTTTATAGCAATTCTATATCAGTAACAAATGTTTGTGTGTGTGTTTTTGGTTGTTAATTGTTTTTTAAAAGTTGTGCCCCCTCTAATCTCAAATCTTGTATCTGCCCCTGCTATGCACCATTTGGGGGACTAGTTTGTTCTCTATTTATACTTGTCCCTCCTTGGAGTTGCAAATTGTGTTTTCTGCTTAGAAAAGTAATCATTTTCTGGTGATTTCATATTTACTGATGCTCGAGACTTTTCTCAACTACTGAGGGATGGCAGTTCATTGATTGTCTTTGCATTGAATTTTTTTCCAATCACTTAAATATATTAGCTACTTAAAGTATATAGAGAATAATTAACAGCATAAATTTGATACTGAAATTATGTCACGAGGGAAAAAAGTGGTAATTTGGTCAAATTACCACTTTTTCCTCGAGTGACATAAATTCATTATCAAATTTATGCAAATTATCACTTTTTTCCTCGAGTGACATAAATTCAGTATCAAATTTATGCTGTTAATTATATTGTTTATTATATAACTTTATGTAAAAGAAGAAATTAAAAATATTTTAACTTTAAACCAGTGTGTTTTTTAACAAATATGTTAAGAAAGTAGTTCCGGCAAAGTTATATCATCACTAGTGATAATATAACTTTTTTTGTGTGATACTAAAATTATGTCATTCATAGTGCAATGTAAATTTATGACAGTTATGTAATAAACATATCCTATTAGGGTTTTGTGTAAAATATTGCTAGGAAACAAATCTAGCAATTAATTTATAATGGTCAGACATTGTGTAATGGAACAAGAAAATATTTTTTTACGATATGACTCCCTATAGGCTCCCCTGCCCCTTTAAGCGCCCCTGCATGCTTTCCAAATTTGTGAATAAGCATAAAGGAGGTCCAAAAAGTTACATAAGCGCCCCCTTTTCAGCTTTATTTTAGGGACCCTGGTTGCTTAAATGGACAAATACGGTAATTGTATTGTATGCGGATGAAATAATCTTTGAAGGTTGTCATGCTTTCAATGATTTTAATGCTTAACAAGAATTGTGAATTCTAATAGGAAAACAAATAAAGGGGAGGTTCTTAATGGGCGTGTTTATAACATAAAAAACAGCAGTTGGCCTGTGATACAAATAAAACGAGAATGTTTCTATAAATAACTTGAAGATCGCACATTTCGCATGATTTTGACCTTCTTCGTGTGTGTCTGTTGCTAGGTAATGGAGCCTTCACACTCCGTTAGCGCACAAAATAGTGCCGCCTCAGTTTTTTAACTTCTTTGTATGTAACGTTGTCATAAATCATTTGTCTAATCTGTTTTTTCTGCGGTTAGCTTCGTTTCTCCGAGGTACTGTGGTTATTATTGTGGTTATTTTTTAAAAGTTGTTTCCTGCTTTGTTTCCTGCTTTGAAGTTTGCACAAGATTTAGTATGACGGATGCATAAAAGAACCTTTATGTGTAACTGAATGGTAAAGTTAAAAATTATTTTAACTCATTATTAAATATGTATATTGCTTTCTCAGTACGTACAAATTGTAAAATAAAACACTTTTCCACAATGGTTTTTCAACGTGGCGACAGAAAATGTTGTTCGAAAAAATTTAGCGTAATAGTTTGCGGTCCAAGAAAAAAAAGATGGCGTTTTAAAACAGCACATCCGTGGTTGAGATTCTCACCTCCATTACGTGGTCCGAGTCTTAACTTTCATACCCCATCCAACCCCGTCTCCAAGAAGCGAAAATCGGGTCAGCTGGGGTATGAAATAAAATCTTAATTTCGGCTTACAATGTTGGCATTTTGTAAAATTCAAACATTTAATAAGTAATCTTAAACAGGTTATTGCATTTTTTTTGGTAATTTTTTTTTATAAACGTATTTTATTGTCGAACTATCCGTTATAAAATCCTGCTAATATAAGCTTTCCCATCGCTTAATGGAATTAAGGCGGGACCATGTAATGATTTCACACCGCTGCGGATTCGAATCCCACTGGGAGCTCTTCTTGTACCGAGATAGTGTCGATTCTTACTCAGATGGCGACAGGTATACAGTACTTGTTCTACCCTTTCTGTCACCATCACTAAAAGTTGACTGCCATATTACATAACCAAAGATTTTCCCAAAAAATGGTGTTGAAAACCATGTAAAGAAATTATCTACTTTTATGTGGATTGTATATATAACAGACACCACAATGTGTGTAATTTCTAGGTTTATATATAAGGCCATAATAAATTTATTGCTAGTTTCTCATCAAAATTTATTTCAAAATAGGGGCGGGGAGTGAAATTTTATTTTTTATTTTATATGACAAATGGAAAATGGCATCGGCACAAGGCAAAAATAGTAAAACATACTACTGAGTACTTCCAAGATTGAAAACACATTTATAATAGTGTTTCATACTTTCAGATTTTTTGATTTTTTTTAAAAAAAAAAAAATTAAATTTAATTTATTTTTTTGAAGACATAAAAATTACCGGGCATAAAACAAGAGGTCAATGACATTGAAGCTCTACTGATTGATTTTGATTTCAGGAAGTAGTCGCTACAGACTTGTCTTTTGAAAATTTATTTTTAAGCGTGGCGGCCATCTTGAATTTCCGACCGACCTGAAATTTTGCTAGGATCAATTAGACATCAAGAGCAACATTCCTGTGAAGTTTCATGAAAATCCGTCAGGTAGTTTCAGAGGAGTAGTCGCTACAAATTTTCATTATATAACTCTATGTAAACAAAGATGGCCACTGGCAGCCATGTTTAACGTCGAATCAAAATAATGTTTGACTCTGATAACCATCATGTCATGCTGATCATTTTACAAAAAGTCCCATATCAATATCACTTATAGTTTTCAAGATGTAGTCGCTACAAACTTCTTTTTTAAAAATCTATTTTTAGCTGTGGCGGCCATCTTGAATTTCTGGCCGATCTGAAATTTTGCTAGGATCAATTAGACATTAAGAGCAACATTCCTGTAAAGTGTCATGAAAATCCGCCAAGTAGTTTCAAAGGAGTAGTCGCTACAAGTTTTTACTATATAACTCTATGTAAACAAAGATGGCCGCTGGCAGAAATGTTTAACGTTGAATCAAAACAATTTTTGACAAGGACCAACGTCATGTCATGCTGATCATTTTAGAAAAAGTCCCATATCAATATCACTTATAGTTTTCAAGAAGAAGTCGCTACAAATTTGTATTTTGAAAATTTATTTTTAGTCGTGGCGGCCATCTTGAATTTCCGGCCGACCTAAAATTTTGCTAGGATCAGTTAGACATCAAAAGCAACATTCCTGTGAAGTTTCATGAAAATCCGTCAAGTAGTTTCAGAGGAGTAGTTGCTACAAGTTTTCATTATATAATTCTATGTAAACAAAGATGGCCGCTGGCAGCCATGTTTAACGTCGAATCAAAACGATTTTTGACAAGGACCAACATCATGTCATGCTGATCATTTTAGAAAAAGTCCCATATCAATATCACATATAGTTTTCAAGAAGTAGTCGCTACAAACTTTTTTAAAAACCTATTTTTAGATTTGGCGGCCATCTTGGATTTCACATCAACATGAATTTTTGCTAGGATCAACTAGACTTCATGGGCAACATTTCTGTAAAGTATCATGAAAATCCATTCAGTAGTTTCAGAGGAGTTGTCGCTACAAAAAAAAGTTTACGGACAGACAGACGGACGGACAGACGGACGACGGACGCCACACCACGGCATAAGCTCTGCTGATCTCTGATCAGTAGAGCTAAAAACGAGAGCAGGTGGGGATGAGAATCTAGCAATTAATTTATTATGGCCTAACCAAGAAGATGCACCCATAGCCAGTCATTGCCCTGAAATTCAGCCAGTTTGTCTCATGCAGATCGAAACACCTGGAGTTCTATAACCAGCCTAATTTTCTGGAAAGTTATGGGAGTTATGACCCTTGAATTAGAAAAAAAGTATTTTAAATCCAGTCTTCAATGTTAATGGTCACAATGTCTAGATCAAGTTTGATAACCAGCCTGATTGCTCCCCAAAAAACTGAAGTTATAGCCCTTGATAATGGCGGTTTCTCCACAGTGACTGAAGTATTTATATTATAGTCTTCATGTGTATGATCACAATGTCAAGGTCAATATTGAGAGCGAGACTGATTGCTCCAGAAACATCTGGAGTTATAAAAAAAAAATTATTAAAAAATGGCAGTCGAGGGGGCATTTATGTTTTACAAACATCTCTTCTTGTGTCCAGAGTAAGTCATTAATATTAGCAATTATGATAACTTTTTTGACTACCCCCGTGTGGTTCCCGGGCAATGAATAGAGCCACTGCAGATCCCATTAGAGGGATAGGCAGAGAGGTAAAACCCCACCCCCAAATTCATGTTCATTGTATCATTTTTTGTTTATACTCATTAAAGGTCTTCATCATGACCCCTGCATTGTTTCAGGTGACATCTCGCTCAAATTGCTAGCGCAGTGGCAGAAAAACAATAAACGTGGCTCCGGCATACAGTGGCGTAGCTGCCTATAGGCACTGTAGGCACGTGCCTACACATTGTCCCCAGAAATCAAAACAATAAAAATGCAATAAAAACTGTGGGGGTAGGGGGTGGAGGGATATGATCAGCTGATACCAATTTTTACTCGTGGTCTTTTCAGAAAATAAAAGTCGAACTGTTTTCACTAGCGGTCTTTCGGAACCAAATTTTTAACATACCATGATTGTGCAACATTTCAGAAAGATTTTCAGAAAGCAAGTATTCCTATTCATATTTGTTATTTTGTTTTGTTCCGATGTTTTGTTGCGAAATCGCAGATTAAAAAAGCTTGAAATCGGGGTTAAAAACATATTGTTTGCTGCTTAAACTACCGTCAGAATGCAGGATTTGGCTTCCTTCTGAAAAAAACAATTCCTGGGAGTGCATAGACCCCTCTAGACCTTGTGCCTACACACTGATTTAGGCACAGCTAAGCCCCTAGCGTAAATGGAGTGTCTACAATAGAATTTGCAGCAACTCTGCAATGCTGCAGGTGAGAAGTTTCTAGGCCCATTCTCCATATTTTATCTCGATATAAATGGAGGATGAGCTTTTTAGGCGCCATAGAACCTTTCATGTGTTGGTGTGCCAAATATTTGTGTCACTTTAGTAAATAAATAAACAATACAGCTTCATCGATGTTATTCTGTGTATCAGATAGAGCAATATAGTTTTTTTGTGTGTTTTTTTTGCATTCCCCTGCATCTTTCTAACAAAAAGTTAAGGGGACACGTGGCATTCTTGAAGTATTTATCAAGCATTGTAATTAGCGTCTTTATTTATTTGTCCAGTATCCCTTTGACTTTAAACCTTCTTGCATATAAATGAGTTTCCTTTTTTCGCCTTACTCTACCATAGATTTAAGTATTTTACTGGTGCTGTGTAATCAACCATTAATAATATGCAAAGAAAATTTGTTTTATACTATTCTTATAATCTTAATATCAATGATTGAACAAATGCAATTTATGTAGCAAAACCAATGGGATGTCCTGAGTTGAAAAAAAAACAAGATTGCCATGTGTCCCTTTAATGTCCAGTTTAGCATTTGTATCTAATGTAAAACTTATGAAACAATATGTAGTACATTAGGGTCAAGGTTGTTTACCGAATAAGGCATGTAACCCAACTAAGCTCTATTCAGAAGGAAATAACTCTGGTTAAAATACCTGTTATTGTCAGAAAAGTTCAAGACAGTTCTTGACAGTTAATTAGTGACAGGTGATTAAGGACACACTAAGGTGATTAAGGACACAATATTTACATCTGGTAGGTTTCCTGTGGCCTTGATAGTGGTTTTGCCACATAATATTTGGTCACATAAATCAGTTACACACGGAAATGTATCGAGCGTTCGAATTAGCACCTCGATATATTAATCCAGCATCAGTTTAACAATTTTGAGTTTTCAGTTATTTTCATTATTCTGCCATATGTTTAAATATATTATTGGTGCAATATATTCGGCAGTTAGTAGTATGTATAAAAATTGCTTTGATTTATTCTAATAATGAAAATTAATGATTGCGAATATACAAGTTATGCAGAAAGATAGAAAAAAATAACAGGACGCTGCGAGTTTTAAACAAATCAAGATTCCAATGTGCTCTTTAATATACTGGTTATTTCACCAAAATTCTCATTTTCTTTATTTATGAATTTACGGTGTCCTGTTAGGGCCATGTTACCATCGCATCTTATCGTCGATGGTAAGATGCGATGGACCATCGACCATCGCATGTTACCATCGACCATCGCATCTTAACATCGCATCTTATCATCGACCATCGCATCTTACCATCGACCATCGCATCTTGCCATCGACCATCGCATCTTACCACCGTATCTTACCATCGACCATCGCATCTTACCATCGACCATCGACCGACCATCGACCGACCATTGCATGTGACCATCGACCTAGGTCGATGGTCGATGGTAACATGCGATGGTAACATGGCCCTAACATGACACCGTATGAATTGGCTTATTAACAGGACTGGAGCGATCGCATTAACTCATTACATATATATAATGGACTGTTCTTTCATTGAATTAAGACCATTCCATTTATGTGACAAAGGGGTGTTTTGGGGAAAATGACTGCGAATTACTCGCAGGCTGATCTGGGTTTACAATGGACGCAAAGGCTATTATAGTAAGTCATGCTTAGCGGGTTAAGGTTTAAGTTTGGTTGAATTCTCATTTATTAAAATGTTTGGACTGAAAAACATATATTTTTGTTGTTAAATAATCATATAGGGTTCATATTGCTATAGCAAGTGTACATGTTACTAAGTAAAGTGTGATACGATCACAAAACAATAATTTGATTTATTATATAACCTATAAATAGACGCGTTTTCATTGGCTAAAAAGTAATTTTTTAGAAAAAATATCTAGCGATATTGACCTGTTTTTTTGATATTGACCTGTTTTTTTGATATTGACCTGTTTTATATAATTGTTTTTTTGATATTGACCTGTTTTATATAATTGTAAATTGAGGGTTATATAATAAAACAGTTATGGACTTTTCAGCTGTTATACATGATGTTGATATGTACCAAAAAATCATTATTGACCTCGGCTATCGCCTCGGTCAATAATGATTTTTTTGGTGCATATCACATCATGTATAACAGCTGAAAAGTCCATAATTGTATAATATCACATGTTTGTCTGTGATTTGTATAGTGGGAGATATTTCCCAGTATGGAACATTGCTCGGCCTTTTCCGTCCAAATGACGTTCCGATTGTTTTATGGATGTTGTCGTCAGATTCCGCCACTAGGGAATAACGATTACGGAAATTAACGAAGAGTTCCGGTTCCACTTATTTTGTTTGTATGACGTAACGTAGTCTTTGCGTTCTCATGCAAACTGGTGTAAAAAGGCGTGAATCTTTAGAAATATTAATAAAATATCAGTTTAAATTATGTAATATATAGTTTATTGACCAGTGTTTTTGAGATACTGAAAATATCTCCAGAGGTAGAGAAATGGCCCCGATATCGCATTCGTTCTTATATCGGCGCCATTTCTCTACCTCGGGGGGATATTTCCCGTATCTCAAAAACACTGGTTATTAAACTCTTTATGAGAGTCTTCGAGTTTTTCCAACCAAACAGTTTCATTAACAATAATTAAACTGATACATATCTAAAAAGAAATCGGACAGGGAAAGTAGCATTCAAGGAGGACAGTCAACCACAAAACACAGAAACAAACACGCAACAAGACAAACAAGAAGGCAAAAGCAATAACAAATGCAAACGACATCACAAACACAAAAGGGTTGACAATAGGGCTACCACCTTGGAACGGTCAGTGGCAAAGTAGGCCACTGGGGGTTTGAACCGGTCCTAGGGTGCACCAAACCTCACACTTACCCCACTGTCATCCCATTAAAACAGGACAGTGTAAATAAAGAAATCCCCGCCATGATCTAATCTCTAAATTAGATATGCAACTGAAACACGTTATGAACATTTTAGATATTTTTAGCTCTACTGGCCAAGGGCCAGCAGAGCTTATAGGTTGGTGTGGTGTCCGTCGTCCGGTGTCCGTCCGTCGGCTGTCTCTTTAAGACAATAGGGCCTTCATTTTTCATCCGATCTTTACCAAACTTTAACAGATTGATAATATCAATGAAAGCTCGGACAAGTTCGAAAACCAGCCAGATCGAACCAGTAACAGCAGAGTTATGACCCTTGGTTTAGTTAATAGTGCTATATTTTGCCTCGTTAAGACGATAGGGCCTTCATTTTTCATCCGATCTTTACCAAACAGTACCAGATTGTTAATATCAATGAGAGCTTGGATAAGTTAAAAAACCAGCCAGATCGGACTAGTAACAGCGGAGTTATGACCCTTGATATAGTTAAAAAGGCTATATTTTGCCTCGTTAAGACGATAGGGTCTTCATTTTTCATCCGATCTTTACTAAACATTACCAGATTGTTAATATCAATGAAAGCTTAGACAAGTTCGAAAACCAGCTAGATCGGACCAGCAACAGCGAAGTTATGGCCCTTGATTTAGTTAAAAATGCTATATTTTGCCTCGTTAAGACGAAAGGGCCTTCATTTTTCGTCCAATCTTTACCAAACTTTACCAGATTGTTACTATCAATGAAAGCTGCGAAAAGTTTGAAAACCAGCAAGATTGGACCATTTACACCGGAGTTATGGTCATTGATTTTCTGAAATATGCTATATTTTGGCCTCATTAAGAAGATAGGGCCTTCATTTGGCCTGATTTCATTGAAATTTTTTAGGGATGATCATTACCAAGCCTAGTTGTACATATCGTCACCGTGTTCCAGTTGAATGATTTTGGCAGAGTTATGTCCCTTTAAAGGTTTTAATACACAAACTTTGTTCTGACTAGTTCTCCTGAACCCTGGCCGGATTTAAACGAAACTTTTTAGGGATGATCAGTTCCAGGTTTAGTTGTGCAAATCTTTGCCGTGTTCCGGTTGAATGCTTTTTGGCAGAGTTATGGTCCTTTAAAGGTTTTAATACATAAACTTTGTCTGGACTATTCTCCTGAACATCTCTCCACATTTCAACGAAACTTTACAGGGATGATCAGCACCAAGCTTAGTTGTGCATATCATCGTCACATTCCGGTTAACAAATTTTTTATTGGAGTTATGACCCTTTAAAGGTTTTTGATACACAAACATTTTCCGGGCCAGTTCTCCTGAACCCCTGGCTGGATATTAACAAAACTTGACAAGGATGATCAGTATCAAGCCTAGTTGTGCATATCGTCGCCATATTCGGGTTGAATGATTTTTGGCTGAGTTATGACCCCTTAAAGGTTTTAATACACTAATTTTGTACAGACTAGTTCTCCTGAACCTCTGGCTGGATTTCAACGAAACTTGTCAGGGACAATCAGTACCAAGCCTAGACAATAGGGCCTTCATTTTTCATCCGATCTTTACCAAACTTTAACAGATTGATAATATCAATGAAAGCTCGGACAAGTTCGAAAACCAGCCAGATCGAACCAGTAACAGCAGAGTTATGACCCTTGGTTTAGTTAATAGTGCTATATTTTGCCTCGTTAAGACGATAGGGCCTTCATTTTTCATCCGATCTTTACCAAACAGTACCAGATTGTTAATATCAATGAGAGCTTGGATAAGTTGAAAAACCAGCCAGATCGGACTAGTAACAGCGGAGTTATGACCCTTGATTTAGTTAAAAAGGCTATATTTTGCCTCGTTAAGACGATAGGGTCTTCATTTTTCATCCGATCTTTACCAAACATTACCAGATTGTTAATATCAATGAAAGCTTGGACAAGTTCGAAAACCAGCTAGATCGGACCAGCAACAGCGAAGTTATGGCCCTTGATTTAGTTAAAAATGCTATATTTTGCCTCGTTAAGACGAAAGGGCCTTCATTTTTCGTCCAATCTTAACCAAACTTTACCAGATTGTTACTATCAATGAAAGCTGCGAAAAGTTTGAAAACCAGCAAGATTGGACCATTTACACCGGAGTTATGGTCATTGATTTTCTGAAATATGCTATATTTTGGCCTCATTAAGAAGATAGGGCCTTCATTTGGCCAGATTTCATTGAAATTTTTTAGGGATGATCAGTACCAAGCCTAGTTGTACATATCGTCACCGTGTTCCAGTTGAATGATTTTGGCAGAGTTATGTCCCTTTAATGGTTTTAATACACAAACTTTGTTCTGACTAGTTCTCCTGAACCCTGGCCGGATTTAAACGAAACTTTTTAGGGATGATCAGTTCCAGGTTTAGTTGTGCAAATCTTTGCCGTGTTCCGGTTGAATGCTTTTTGGCAGAGTTATGGTCCTTTAAAGGTTTTAATACATAAACTTTGTCTGGACTATTCTCCTGAACATCTCTCCACATTTCAACGAAACTTTACAGGGATGATCAGCACCAAGCTTAGTTGTGCATATCATCGTCACATTCCGGTTAACAAATTTTTTATTGGAGTTATGACCCTTTAAAGGTTTTTGATACACAAACATTTTCCGGGCCAGTTCTCCTGAACCCCTGGCTGGATATTAACAAAACTTGACAAGGATGATCAGTATCAAGCCTAGTTGTGCATATCGTCGCCATATTCGGGTTGAATGATTTTTGGCTGAGTTATGACCCCTTAAAGGTTTTAATACACTAATTTTGTACAGACTAGTTCTCCTAAACCTCTGGCTGGATTTCAACGAAACTTATCAGGGACAATCAGTACCAAGCCTAGTTGCGTATATCATCACCATGTTCTGGTTGAATGATATTTGAAAGAGTTATGGCCCCTTGTGCATAAACTTTATCTTTAGCCAGTAGAGCGTCCACAGGCACTCTTGTTTGTTTTTTTTAGAATTTTTTATTTTTTTTATTTCAACTGTATAAAAGTTGGGTGACCTAAAGTGGTGCCAGCTATAATAAGAGTGTCACGTTGACATTTGCAATGGACAGTGGCACTGACAGGAATAAAATCGTCAAACTGACATAACCAAACATTATGTTGACATAAGAATGTTCTTTTGTGACTCATCAACTATAGAATTATAGACCATCTGTTTTTGGAAATGATTAATTCATTGTTTATTAGGACATATTAAAATACAATAGCCTATTCTATTGTTGTCTTTTTTGTTAATTATTTCTTGTCATTTTACTATGTACCATAGTAGATATAAATAATATAATATTATGAATGTCACTTGGGGATGTTTATAATGGTTTTTAAGTGTTTTCTAAATGATGAAAATGAGAAGGATTCAGATTGAAAACATTTGTAACTCACTGCTGTGGGTTCGAGCCTTAATGGGACCAGGAATCTTTTTGTGAGGAAGCTATCCAGCTGGCTTGCGGAACATCGGTGGTTCTATCCAGGATCTCTCCAGTGCATGAAAATTGCTTGTAGCTAGGGCCTACTGGGGTCTTCCTCCACCAAAGGAAGCTGCAAAGTCGCCATATGACCGAGGCTGTTGGTGCGACTATAAAAATCAATCTCAGTTCAATCATTTATTCTAAATAAGAGGTGGGGCTGCAGTGGCCCAGCAGATAGAAGGAGGTCCTGTGTTTGAGCCTCACTGGTACTTTGGTGCATCCATAGGCAGTACACTTCCCATTACGTGGTCCCGCATTAGTTCCATTAAGTGATGGGAAAGCTTATATTAGCTGGATTTTATAATGGATATTTGGACAATACAACTTGTTTAA
Source organism: Cyrtodaria siliqua (assembly GCA_037043455.1). Classification (NCBI taxonomy): domain Eukaryota; kingdom Metazoa; phylum Mollusca; class Bivalvia; order Adapedonta; family Hiatellidae; genus Cyrtodaria; species Cyrtodaria siliqua. The sequence continues at coordinate 873 of JAWPHD010016101.1, read as the reverse complement.
AGACTACTGAAACAAATGCGATAACCCATTTAAAATTACATATTAATTGTTCTAATTTTACAATATGCAAACTTTTTAAGATAAAATTAACCCAGCCAACCCCGTTTTCGCTTCTTGGAGAAGGGGTTGGATGGGGTATGAAAGTTAATACTCGGACCACGTAATGCCCTAGCCTATCTGTTTGATGGGGACATAAATCAGGTAGTCCTGCATATTGGAGTCTATCCTCTGAGCATGTTAGAGATTCATGCAGTGTAATATCATTACATTTTATTTATTAGATTTTCCACATTAATAAAGCAGATGTCTGAATTAGTAAAAGACGACTGGGTCAATTTGTCAGGCCAGGCATTTTTTAAATGTTTTGGTTCTCAGATTTTTTCTAAAGAAGTTCCACAGGAGAAAGAAAAAAGTGTGAACGTTTAAACATGTATATCTTGTAATGGTGTTAGCCCCATTGTAAAACATAAAATTGACTAAACAAATCTATACAACATGATCTTCTGATTTGACGTTAAAGGGACAATGTCCGTAACTTTTAGCTTATAAAACACACACTAATCACTTTCGAAAACATTACACACTAACAGTATTGAATATTTACTAATTAAAAGCAAGATTGTTTGACGAATTCAATCGCGGTACAAAAAAAAAGAACTACCGCTTTGCGAGTTTGAACCAGCAGCCCAAACTAAAATTAAACCCACGCGCAATAGACGACGTTGCTCCTACCTGAGCTATGCGGGCCGTACATATTACGCAATACATACTGTATAGAAAACCTAATGCGCTAATGGAAGTCACATGATCAGCATAAAGTAAATAAAGTGGGTCCCACATTATTTACAAATAATAATTAAAAAAAAAAAATTC
>JAWPHD010016100.1:0-51621 GCA_037043455.1 Cyrtodaria siliqua | reverse complement strand
AGTACACAAACACGAAAATAACAAATACAAAACAAAAAACACTAAAATACACGGCAGTTTAAACAAAACTCTTTGAGAAACAACTTATCGTTTGGCAGTGTTGCAGAAACTGTTTTCTTTGAATAGACACTCTGGAGCCAAATGTGATACTAATAAAAGAACATATCTGGTTGGATGAGGGAAGAACTGTACCCTGACATTTAGTTATGAAGAGAGAGTAAAAATGTGAAAAAGATAACACAAGCCCTACCTCAAAAGCTTAAACCTAAAATCGATACTGCAGGATAAAGTATAAAGCAACTCCAAAGCTAGTGAAAACAATGACTAAGGCTAAACAAATTAAATTAAATAAATGGAGATATTTTGATCAAGGGAAGTAACAAAAGTACTAATAATAGAACATTGCTGGTTGGATTAAAGTGAAATTGTACGCTGACATTTATTATTAGTTATGAAGAGAGAGTATGTGAGTGAATAACCCTACTTCTATACATAAGACAAAGAATCGATACTGCAGGATATAGCAAAAACAACTCCAAAGTTAATTGAATAAGGCTAAAATAATATATAAATGGAGAAAATTGGATCAAGGGAAGTAATAAAAACTGGAGTATGTGTGTTTACATTTATATATTCTGTAAGATGTATCTAGTCCCCTTTGTTGATTCCTACTGGATGTTTTGTGTTTAAGCGTCTTATCCAGTACGTTTCACGCAATTTACGTTCTGCGTCGGTCCAATTTGGATTGTGTTCGATGCATGTCAGAGACAAGTCGTTGAACGTGTGGCCTTCTGAACTGAAGTGTTCGGCCGCTGGCGACCTAGCAAACCTACGTAATTTACAATCGGAGCGATGGAGGTTAAATCGGAGGTTCAACGCCTGCTTTGTTTCACCGACATACTGTTTTTTGCAAATCAAGCACGTCATTAAGTAGATGACGTTTGCGGATTTGCAGTTTGTGACACTTTTGATTGTGTTTTTGGCACCGAGTGAAGATAAGAAATAATTTGCGGGAGACATGTATTTACAAGTCTGACATCTCGATGTATGGCAAGGGCCTGACTGTCCTGTGGTCTGAGTATTGGAGTCGGGTTTCAACTTGGCTGCAACAAGGATGTCGCGGAGACTTTTAGGTCTCCTGTACGCCATAATGGGTTTTCTAGGCAGCATTTTGTTCAGACGTTCTGACTCCTCTATGTGTGACCAGTGTTTATTAATAATCTGTTTCACATTGGGAAGGTCAGGGTGGTATGTAAGCACGAAAGGTAAAGTTTGCTCTGAACTGTTTGTCTTCGACTGGTATTCAAGGAGTTCTTTTCTGTTGAGGTTCCGTGCTTTGTCTATTGCATTGACAATGTCTGTCTTGCAGTAACCTCGCCTTGTAAGGTGCTCCGAAAGTTCGCTTGCTCTGATTTCGAATGTATTGGTGTTTGAACATATTCGTCTGATACGAAGTGCAAGACTGAACGGTATGTTCTTGCAGCAGTGTTTAGGGTGGCAACTGTTTGGCAGAAGGTACTGGTGTGTGTCCGTGGGTTTGGAGTAGAGGTCAACAATAATTACATTGTTCTCTATATGTGAAACTGTGTCTAGGAACACGTGTTTCTCATTGGAAACCTCTGCTGTGAATTTGATTGAGGGATGGAATGCATTGACCTTGTCTATAAAGGCTTGTAAAGTGTCTGGTCCATGACACCATTGCATATCAACATCGTCAATGAAACGTAACCACGACAAAGGTTTCAGTGGTACAGATAGGAGGAGTTGTTCTTCCAGTCTGCCCATAAACACATTTGCATATGAAGGTGCCATTTTTGTCCCCATGGCGGTGCCCTGAACCTGGAGGTAGTTTTTCCCATTAAATTCGAAATTGTTGCACTTGAGGATAAGCGTAAGGAGCCTAACAAGTATGCTGGTGGGTGGATCTTTATGAACTCTACGATCCCATGCCTCCTTACAAGCCAAAATACCTTCTTCGTGAGGAATGTTGGTGTAGAGGGATGTAACATCCAATGATACAAGTTGAGTGCTTTCCGGGACTGATATGTTGGACTCTAGTCTCTGGACTCTTAGTCTTCTTAATAAGAACACGCAGCAAATGAAGGAAGTGACATCTTCTATCCAGAACATATTGAAAACCGCTGAAGAAAATTGTGACCACCTCACTTTCCGAGACATTAAGACTAAGCAACAGCAAACGTTTGATTCAGTAAGTAAAAAACTAGAATATATCAGACGTAAGAAACTGAATGTATTGGGTTTAACCGCAGCCAATGACAGGCCTCCAACTGCAAACGCACCAGCTATCAAACGCGCACGTAAACGGAAATATAAACGCTCTAGATATACATCTGCCAACGGCGGTGAGGGAAAGTCTGTCAAATCACATGTAGTAATTAATCTTTCCAGTACACAGCTCACTAAGTCCGAGGAATCCCTTTTGGTGAAAGGTTTGAACTTCTGCCCACGCCCCAAACGTTATGACAGAGGCAGCCTTATAGAAGACACTAAAGTGTTTAGCAGAAGGCTGAGACTCAAATCTCATTTTGAAAAACCCGATTTCGGGCATGACAACAGTGTCACACCTCATAATACCACTTCTCAGCCGGACCAGACACCCCATTCGAATACATCTATGAGCACACAGCCAGATACTCAACCAGACATAAACACCACACAAGAAACTGAGAGGTATAAGAAATTTAAACTCCGAAGTGACTGGCAACCACCCAGACAGTCAGGTAAACTCGAAGCGTTCATTCAAAATGTAGAGGCAGATATCACAGCATTCCAGCCACCTAACTCACACCATCAAAACATATCTAGAGCAGAACAAATTGCGCTCAACTCACTAAAAAAGAGAACAGATATCATAATCAAACCTGCGGACAAAGGTTCAGCAGTGGTCGTTATGGATAGAGACCAGTATGTATCCGAAGCGGAAAGACAGTTGAATAACTCAACCTTCTACACGTCTCTTGACCATGACCCAACCTTAGAGTTTGCTGCCGAAGTGACCAATGCTGTAACAGAACTGTTTGAACAAGGTCATATTAGTCAGGCCAATATGGACTACCTCTTAGTTCCTAACCCCAAAGCAGGCAGATTTTATCTTTTACCAAAGATTCACAAACCAGGTAATCCCGGTCGACCAATAGTATCGGCAAACGATCATCCCACAGAAAAAATATCAGAATTTATAGACTTTCACCTGAGACCCCATGTTGTATCTCTATCGTCATACATCAAAGACACCACAGACTATCTTCGGAGACTAGAGTCCAACATATCAGTCCCGGAAAGCACTCAACTTGTATCATTGGATGTTACATCCCTCTACACCAACATTCCTCACGAAGAAGGTATTTTGGCTTGTAAGGAGGCATGGGATCGTAGAGTTCATAAAGATCCACCCACCAGCATACTTGTTAGGCTCCTTACGCTTATCCTCAAGTGCAACAATTTCGAATTTAATGGGAAAAACTACCTCCAGGTTCAGGGCACCGCCATGGGGACAAAAATGGCACCTTCATATGCAAATGTGTTTATGGGCAGACTGGAAGAACAACTCCTCCTATCTGTACCACTGAAACCTTTGTCGTGGTTACGTTTCATTGACGATGTTGATATGCAATGGTGTCATGGACCAGACACGTTACAAGCCTTTAAAGACAAGGTCAATGCATTCCATCCCTCAATCAAATTCACAGCAGAGGTTTCCAATGAGAAACACGTGTTCCTAGACACAGTTTCACATATAGAGAACAATGTAATTATTGTTGACCTCTACTCCAAACCCACGGACACACACCAGTACCTTCTGCCAAACAGTTGCCACCCTAAACACTGCTGCAAGAACATACCGTTCAGTCTTGCACTTCGTATCAGACGAATATGTTCAAACACCAATACATTCGAAATCAGAGCAAGCGAACTTTCGGAGCACCTTACAAGGCGAGGTTACTGCAAGACAGACATTGTCAATGCAATAGACAAAGCACGGAACCTCAACAGAAAAGAACTCCTTGAATACCAGTCGAAGACAAACAGTTCAGAGCAAACTTTACCTTTCGTGCTTACATACCACCCTGACCTTCCCAATGTGAAACAGATTATTAATAAACACTGGTCACACATAGAGGAGTCAGAACGTCTGAACAAAATGCTGCCTAGAAAACCCATTATGGCGTACAGGAGACCTAAAAGTCTCCGCGACATCCTTGTTGCAGCCAAGTTGAAACCCGACTCCAATACTCAGACCACAGGACAGTCAGGCCCTTGCCATACATCGAGATGTCAGACTTGTAAATACATGTCTCCCGCAAATTATTTCTTATCTTCACTCGGTGCCAAAAACACAATCAAAAGTGTCACAAACTGCAAATCCGCAAACGTCATCTACTTAATGACTTGCTTGATTTGCAAAAAACAGTATGTCGGTGAAACAAAGCAGGCGTTGAACCTCCGATTTAACCTCCATCGCTCCGATTGTAAATTACGTAGGTTTGCTAGATCGCCAGCGGCCGAACACTTCAGTTCAGAAGGCCACACGTTCAACGACTTGTCTCTGACATGCATCGAACACAATCCAAATTGGACCGACGCAGAACGTAAATTGCGTGAAACGTACTGGATAAGACGCTTAAACACAAAACATCCAGTAGGAATCAACAAAGGGGACTAGACACATCTTACAGAATATATAAATGTAAACACACATACTCCAGTTTTTATTACTTCCCTTGATCCAATTTTCTCCATTTATATATTATTTTAGCCTTATTCAATTAACTTTGGAGTTGTTTTTGCTATATCCTGCAGTATCGATTCTTTGTCTTATGTATAGAAGTAGGGTTATTCACTCACATACTCTCTCTTCATAACTAATAATAAATGTCAGCGTACAATTTCACTTTAATCCAACCAGCAATGTTCTATTATTAGTACTTTTGTTACTTCCCTTGATCAAAATATCTCCATTTATTTAATTTAATTTGTTTAGCCTTAGTCATTGTTTTCACTAGCTTTGGAGTTGCTTTATACTTTATCCTGCAGTATCGATTTTAGGTTTAAGCTTTTGAGGTAGGGCTTGTGTTATCTTTTTCACATTTTTACTCTCTCTTCATAACTAAATGTCAGGGTACAGTTCTTCCCTCATCCAACCAGATATGTTCTTTTATTAGTATCACATTTGGCTCCAGAGTGTCTATTCAAAGAAAACAGTTTCTGCAACACTGCCAAACGATAAGTTGTTTCTCAAAGAGTTTTGTTTAAACTGCCGTGTATTTTAGTGTTTTTTGTTTTGTATTTGTTATTTTCGTGTTTGTGTACTCCTGATGAAGGCGTTAGCCGAAAGCGCTTGAGTTTTTGTAAACTATAGCACTGTATAAATGTTTTTTTCCCCATCTATTAATTTATTCCAACATTTTCGTATCCCCTCGGGGATCCAGTGCTTTTTGAAAGGTATTTTGTAGATGTATGTATTTTCTCACCCTTATATATATATATATATATATATATATATAATAAAGACATATTTCGTCACAAATACTAAAAGGGTTGTCAGTAGGGCTACCCCCTTGGAACGGTCAGTGGCAAAAAGGTCACTGGGGGTTAAACCAGGTTCTAGGGTGCACCAAACCTCACAATTACCCTACTGTCATCTCTATGAAAGACATACAAGCCGTGTGTATATGTCATATACGTTATGTGTAAAACAAGTAGCTATTATTTTTCATGTATAAATGTATACATACTGCATTTTTCGAGTAAAATGTGTACACATTTATTTAATCTGCATTAAAACACAGAAAATAAACCCAGGTTTATCGCAGTTATTTATTAATGTGTACTTAGTGTCCATGCTATATAGATATACGAGTATATTAAATATGTAGATATAAAGATATATAAATATATAGTATTTTGTGTTATAGTTCAAAAAGCTTCATCAAAGGCAAAATATATTTATAATCTCCTATCTAGTCGCAGCTTTCTTCAAAAGTGAGAGTCCATATATATCAATAATAGCTAAGCGTCTGAGGAGCTATCAAGTCACTAGAGGTGAGGTTATTTATGGTATGATCACATATGAGGTTATTAATGGTCATCATCACATATGAGGTTGTTTATGGTGATCATCAACTCTGAGGTTATTTTTGGCCATCATCCCATATGTGGTTATTGATGGTCATGATCACATATGATGTTATTTATGGCCATAAACACATATGTGTTTTTTTATAGCCATCATCACATGGGGTTATTTATGGCCTTGATCACATATGAGGTCATTTATGGCCATCATCACATATGTGGTTATTTATGTTCATCATGAGATATGAGGTTATTTATGGCCATCATCACATATGTGGTTGTTTATGGCCATCATTACATGGGGTTAATTATGGTCATGATCACATATCAGGCCATCCGTGGCCATCATCACATATCAGGTTATTTATGTTCGTCATCATATATGTGGTCATTTATGGTCATCATCGCATATGAGGTTATTTATGGCCATCATCATTGATGAGGTTATTTAGGGCCATCATCATATAGGAGGTTATTTATGGCCATCATCTTATATTTGTTTTTTTATAGCCATCATCACATGGGGTTATTTATGGTCATGATCACATATGAGGTCTTTATGGCCATGATCAAATATGAGGTTATTTATGTTCATCTTCACATATGTGGTTATTTATGGCCATGATCACATATGTGGTAATTTATGGTCATGATCACATATGTGGTTATTTATGGTCATGATCACATATGTGGTTATTTATGGTCATCATCACATATGTGGTTATTTATGGCCATGATCAAATATGAGGTTATTTATGTTCATCATCACATATGTGGTTATTTATGGCCATTATCACATATGTGGCTATTTATGGTCACGATCATATATGTGGTTATTTATTGCCATCATCACATATGTGGTTATTTTTGGTCATGATCACATATGTGGTTATTTATGACCATCATCAAATATGTGGTCATTTATGGCCATCATCACATATGTGGTTATTTATGTTCATCATCACATATGTGGTTATTTATGTTCATCATCACATATGAGGTCATTCATGGCCATTATCACATATGAGGTTATTTATTTGCATCATCATGTAAATATATGTGGTTATTTATTTTCATCATCACATATGCGGTTATTTTTTAGTCATCTTCACATATATTGTCCCTTCAATAGTCAGCCTTAGTTATTGATGGTCATTATCACATATTAAGTTATTTATGGTCATCATTACATATGAGGTCATTTATGGCCATCATCACATATGAGGTTATTTATTTCATCATCATGTAAATATATGTGGTTTTTTATTTTCATCATCATCTCATCATATATTTGATCATGATCACATATGTGATTGTTTATGGTCATCACCATAGATGAAGCCATCATCACATATGGGGTTATTTATGGTCATAATCACATATGTGGTTATTTATGGCCATCATCATAGATCAGGCCATCATCACATATGGGTTATTTATGGACATCATTACCCATGAGGTTAGTTTTGGTCATTGTCACATATGAGGTCATTTATGGCCATCATCACATATGAGGTTAGTTATGGCAATCATCACATGAGGTTATTTATGGTCATCTTCACATATGACGTTATTTATGGCCATCATCACATATATGGTTATTTATGGTCATGATCACATATGTTGTTATTTATGGCCATCATCACACTTGTGGTTATTTATGGTCATGATCACATATGTGGTTATTTATTGTCATGATCACTTATGTGGTTATTTATGGTCATGATCACATATTTGTTTTTTTATGGCCGTCATCGCATATGAGGTTATTTATGGTCATCATCGCATATGAGGTTATTTATGGTCATCATCAGATATGAGGTTATTTATGGCCAACAGCATATATGAGGTTATTTAGGGCCATCATCACATAAGTGTATTTTTATGGCCATCATCATATAGGAGGTTATTTATGGTCATCATTATATATGCGGTTATTTATGGCCATCATCACATATGTGTTTTTTTGTAGCCATCATCACATGGGGTGATTTATGGTCATGATCACATATGAGGTCATTTATGGCTATGATCAAATATGAGGTTATTTATGTTCATGATCACATATGAGGTCATTTATGTCGATCATCACATATGAGGTTATTTATGGTCATCATCACATATGAGGTTATTTATGTCTATCATCACATATTTGGTTATTTATGGTCATCATCATATATGAGGTTATTTATGGTCATCATGACATATTAAGTTATTTATGGTCATCATCAAATATGTGGTTATTTAGGGTCATGACCACATATGAGGTTATTTATGTTCATCATAACATATGATTTTATTGATGGTCATCATCACATATCAGGTTATTTATGGAATTCATCACATATAAGGTTATTTATGGTCATGATCAGATATACGGTTATTTATGGCCATCACCACATATGAGGTTATTTAGGGTCATTGTCATATATGTCGGTATTTATGGTCATGATAATATATGAGGTTATTTGTGGTCATCATCACATATGAGGTTATTTGTGGTCATCATCAGATATGTAGTTATTTATGACCATCTTCACATATGTGGTTATTTATGGTCATCATCATATATGAGGTTATTTATAGCCATCATCACATATGAGGTTATATATGGCAATCATCACATGAGGTTATTTATGGTCATCTTCACATATGTGGTTATTTATGGCCATCATTATATATGAGGTTAGTTATGGCCATCATCTCATAATTTTGTGGTTATTTATGGCCATGGTCACATATGTGGTTATTTATGGTCAACGTCACATATGAGGTCATTTATTGTCATCATCACATATGAGATTATTTATTGCCATCGTCATATATGAGGTTATTTATGATCTTCACATATTAAGTTATGTATGGTCATCGTCATATATGAGGTTATTTATGGCCACATTTGTGGTTATTTATGATCATAATGTATGAGGTTATTTATGGTCATCATCACATATGGATTATTTATGGTCATCATCACATATGAGGTTATTAATTGCCATCATGACATATTCGGTTATGGATGGCCATCATCACATATGTGATTATTTATGGTCATGATCACATATGTGATTATTTATGGTCATCATCACATATGAGGTTATTTATTGCCATCATCACATATGTGGTTATGTATATCCATCATCACATATGTGATTATTTATGGTCATCATCATATGAGGTTATTTACTGCCATCATCACATGAGGTTATTTAAGGCCATCATCAGATATGTGGTTATTTGTCATCATCATCATCACATATGAGTTTATTTTTGGTCATCGCCACATATGTGGTTATTTATGTTCATCCTAACATATGATTTTATTGATGGTCATCATCACATAAGAGGTTACCTATGGCATTCATCACATATAAGGTTATTTATTATCATGATCTGATATAAGGTTATTTATGGTCATCATCACATATAAAGTTATTTATTGCCATCATCACATATGTGGTTATGTATGGCCATCATCACATATGTGAATATTTATGCTCATCATCACATAGGAGGTTATTTATTGCCATCATCACATGAGTTTATTTAAGGTCATCATCAGATATGTGGTTATTTATGAGCATCAACACATATGTGGTTATTTATCATCATCATATCATATGAGGTTATTTATGTTCATGGTCACATATGAGGTCATTTATGGCGATCATCAAATATGAAATTATTTATGGGCTTCATCGCATATGAGGTTATTTATGTCCATGTGGTTTTTTATTGTCATCATCATAATGAGGTTATTTATAGTCATCATGACATATTAAGTTAATTGTGGTCATCGTCACATATGTGGTTATTTATGGTCATGACCACATATGATGTTATTTATGTTCATCATCACATATGAGGTTACTTATGGCATTCATCGCATATGAGGTGACTTATTGTCATGATCAGATATAAGGTTATTTATGGCCATCATCCCATATGTGGTTATTTATGGCCATCACCACATATGAGGTTATTTAGGGTCATAGTCACATATGTCGGTATTTATGGTCATCATGAGTTTTTTTTTGGTCATCATCACATATGTGGTTATTTGTGGTCATCATCAGATATAGGGTTATTTATGGCCATCTTCACATATGTGGTTATTTATGGTCATCATCATATATGATGTTATTTATAGCCATCATCACATATGAGGATATATATGGCAATCATCACATAAGGTTATTTATGGTTATCATCACATATGAGGTTATTTATGGGCATCATCACATATGTGGTTATTTATGGCCATCATTATATATGAGTTTAGTTATGGCCATCATCACATAATTGTGTTGTTATTGATGGTCATCATCATAGATGACGCCATCATCACATATGGGGATATTTATTGTCATCATCACATATGAGATTATTTATTGCCATCATCATATATAAGGTTATTTATGATCCTCACATATTAAGTTATTTATGGTCATCGTCATATATGAGGTTATTTATGGCCATCATCACATTTGTGGTTATTTATGATCATAATGTATGAGGTTATTTATGGTCATCATCACATATGTGATTATTTATGGTCATCATCATCATATATAAGGTTATTTATTGCCATCATCACATGAGTTTATTTATGGCCATCATCACATATGTGGTTATTTATGGTCATCATCACATATGTTGTTATTTATCATCATCATCATCGCATATGTTGTTATTTATGGCCATCATCACATATAAGGTTATTAATCGCCATAATCACATATGTGGTTATTTATTTTCATTATCAGATATGTGGTTATTTATCATCATCATCATCACATATGTGATTATTTATGGCCATCGTCACATATGAGGTAATTAATGTCCATCATCACGTATGTGGTCATGGTTTTTGATGGTCATCATCACATATGTGGTTATTTATAGTCATCATAATATTTTAGGTTATTTATGGCCAGCATCACCTATGATGTTATTGATTGTCATCATCAAATATGAGGTTATTTATGATCATCATCACATATGAGGTTATTTATGGTCATCATCACATATGTGTTTTTTATGGCCATCATCACATATGTGGTTATTTATGGTCATCATCACATATGAGGTTATTTATGGTCATCATGACGTAATATTTACTTCGACTTTAAATATCTGTATAATAACCAGTGGAAAACATGTTTAGTGAGTGGCGAACAATGTAAATCCTAAGCAGCCTGTCATTATACACATTGTTGCGTTCGACTGCTGCCGTGAACGAGTTAAAACATTTCGTATTTTGAACGAAATGATAATTTAAATAAACTTATATTCTTCTATTCACGCCAATTTTGTTACACAGTAGTAAGCCAAACATCTCTCATACCATTTAAAGTTTTAAAAACTGCCACAAGGATATGTATATTCTTCCCACCCCTATGTATAATCTCAGCTATATCAATAGTAACGTATGATTCATAAATCAACATTCACGAATATGCTGCATACTAGAACTGCTAACCTGTTTTCAAAGTAGGAGTGGTCACTTATGTCATTTATATACTCCTCTAAATGTTCATGAAATAGACATTTTCTGCTATATTTTCAAATAGTAATGTATATTATTAAAAGTAACACATGTTTCATTACACATATAGTTCAGTCTGTATACCTACTATGTATCAATATTCTTGACTTAAAACGGTTTTTAGCTCTACTGGCCAAAGGCCATGCGAGCTTATGGGATAACTTTCCGTCCGTCATCCATCTGTCCGTCTGTCTGTTTGCAATTTTATAAAATTGACATCTTCTTTGAAACCGCTTGAAGGATTTTGATGAAACTTCATTACAATGATCTATAGGATAGTCCTCCTCAGATTTGTGTTTTTTGCGGCCGCCAGTCATCGAAAATGGCCACCATGGCTAAATTTAGGTCAAATTTAAGGAAATTTCAAACGATATCTCCTCCGAAACCACTTATTCCATTCTTGTGAAATATCATAAACATGTTCCTTGGGTTGGCCTCTATCTCGTTTGTGTCTTTCGTAATCGTCGAATAATCAAAGCGACTCAAAGTTTACATAGAGTTATATAGGAAAACTTTAAAAATGACATCTTCTCTGAAACCGCTTGAAGGACTTTAATGAAACTTAATCACAATGATCTTTGGGTTAGTCCCCCTCGGATTTGCGTTTTTGGGGCCTCCAGTCATCCATGATGGCCACCATGGCTAAACTTAGGTCAAATGTAAGGACATTTATCAAACGACATATTACCACTTATTCCATTCTAGTTAAATATCATGTACATGTTCCTGCTATTGGCCTCTATCAAGTTTGTGTATTTCGTTGTCGTCAAATATTCAAAATGGACGCCAAGATAACCCAAAGTTTACATAAGGTTATATATAGGAAAGATGTTTCTTGGGTGGGCCTCTATCATGTTTATGTTTTTGAATCACCAGTATATCGTCTACAGGACCACTTGGGCCTCTTAATTCAGTTTAACCATACAGTATGTACATGTTTTGATGGTATATGCATATACCGTTTTAATTACATTCAGTGTAAGGTAACGTAACAAAGTTTACGAAAACACACAATTTTTTCTGACTAAGCATTGAATATAGCTAGAAGAACTGTTACAAATGTTTTTATGAAAATGTTCAGCTGATATGGTACTATTGTACTTGGGTCATCATGAACATGTTGAGTAAGTTTTATTTCTCATTAAAGATAGGATATGTAGTCTATGATACTCTCAGGTTATGGTAACGTATGTTTCATTCACGACATCTTTGAAGACAGAATTGTCTTAGCATATTCTGAGACGTTTTACTGCTATATATAATAAGTTTAGAACGATATTCCAACTATTCCATATTCTATTACATTCATCTCCGCTAGATTTATACGAATTAGCTATTTCATGTTCTTACATAATGTCACATATTTCATGTTCTTACTTAATATCACATATTTCAATTTTTTAATGTCACATATTTTATTTTCTTAATGTCACATAGTTCATGTTGTTACTTAATGTCACATATTTCATGTTCTTATTTAATGTCACATATTTCATTTTCTTAATGTCACATATTTTATGTTCTTACTTAATGTCACATATTTCATTTTCTTATTGTCACATATTTCATTTTCTTAATGTCACATATTTTATGTTCTTACTTAATGTCACATATTTCATATTCTTACGTAATGTCACTTCTATTACCGACAGTAACGTATGTTTCATTTTCATTTTAGTTTAAACTTATTTATTTTACAGCGATTGTAACGAAAGCGCTCTCTGAACTTATTTTAATCATTCTCGATTGTTTGACTCATCATAACACACACACACACATGACTATTTTCGGAACAAACTATTAATGCTCCGACTGACTCAACATACATTCATTGTAAATGAACACTGACGTGATTGTTACTATTAACAAGTATAACTACGGCGACAACGATGCAGTTTTATTGAGAAACAGCGTAGTCAGTCAGGGAACTTTTGAAAAACCATCACCTTAAATGATGATGATGTTTCAAATGGTGATGATGTTTCATCATATCATGATTAAATACGTTTACTCGCTACCATGCTACAAGTCCGATCTATTTCACGTCCCCATGTTTATCGCCGTTATTGTTGTCTGTTGGTATGTTGGTTTATCGGTAGAAGTATCTATAGGGAACCCGCCAGTAGCTTTATAAACTAGAACCTGTCTAAACACGGGCTGATTTCGAGACAAATGGCAGAAAAAGGTACAGAAGGTTAACACATGTGTTTCTGCATATCATCCAAATTTTATCGAATTCTGTTTGATGGATGTTATAACATTTTCTAAAAATGTATAGACAAAAAGAATTTAGTTTTGACTTGAATATATCAAAATATGCGTATTGCGACAGGAATGAAGCGTTTCACTTTGATAAAGTTGACAGTTTTTTTCTTGTTTCAATCTGGGTGATGGAAAACCCTCACATTGAAAGTTTGCAAGATTATATTATGTGACTATAAATCGTTACCTGAATTATTTTTGAAAATGAAACCAATGAATGAAGTATGAAAGATGATGGAAAATCATGACCATGCGATTAAGTGTTTATGATGAAACTTCATCAGCATTTAAGGTGTTTTTTTCAAAAGTTCCCTGACTGGTAGTGTGCTTATTGTCTGGAACTTCATATACTAAACATATGCAGTATTTATATTACGATATGTGTGGCATTTCTTTTAATTAATTGAATGTTGTTTAACGGCTCATCAACACAGTATAGGTTATTTAGAGCCGCCCCAGAGAGAGGGGAAGGATACATAGGAATCCGGGAACCTGCCCTACTCTTATTATCGAATAGATTCCTATGGTTCTTTAACGTGCTCGGAGGATAGACCGATACACGGGACCGCCCGCTTTACGCCCCATCCGACGGACGAGGCTAAGGTAAAGTGTCTTGCCCAAGAACACACCGACGGAACTCAGTGGCACCACGGAGGATTGAACCCGGGGCCTCCGGTTACAAATCCGCCGCGCTACCGACTGCGCCACGCCAGCCATTAAATAAACAAATTATGATATTTCGTAGGCACACTTTCCAAATATCGTTTGCAGGAATGTATTTGCCTGGAATGTCATGGCCATTATGATACTTTTGATATGTAAAGGCTTTCCCCATAAAGCAGTTAACAAGAGAAAGTAGAAGCAATATATTTGCATACATTTGACAAGCCACGACAATAATACGTTTAGTATTTAGTTGCATTGATAGTATCTGAATGTCATTAATATAATTATAACATTAGCAACAGTGGATAATTTGACATATTTGCGATAACTGGGCGGAATAATTAATTGTTATAATTGATCCGAATACGGATGTGAACTCATCTGATGGCATTTAGGTTGTATTGTACACTGCAAGTCCATACTGGCAAGGGAATGTGTATCATTTCTCCATCAAGTAATGTTATATAATGGATTTTGCCGCATTGCAACACATTATCATGTTACAGATATGTTCTTTACACTATTTAGTCCTGGCAGCCAATGCAAATGTGGAACAGGAAGTGAACCACTCACAGAAATCAGCCATCATCCAAACAATACTCATTTTAAACATGTTGCATTTTTCGATTTTCTCAACCTTTCTTAAAGCGTTCAGAATATCTCTGGTGTGCTTGTCATTTATCTGTAGACAAACACTGTTTAACTTATAGATATAATAGTGTGTACAGCTATTGTACAATGCGTGAGATTGTATTGCGTATTTATACAATAAAGTACCAGGTTCCGCATTATTGTACTAATTAAATCAAACGGTCCACGAGTGATATTAGGATGTTCTGCTGGTTAGCATGGCTCTTATAAAATGTAACAATTGCGAAGAAAGTACGAGTATATATAAAAATAATTTATTTTTTATTTTTTGCATATTAAAGACATTTCCTATAGTTTTTCTGCATAGCAGATGCTCTTTAAACCTTTTGTACAGTAAGTCTGTTATATATATAGACAGAAAATGCAAAAATAATGGTAGGTCACCATAAGTGTTAAAATTTAAAAAAAAATAACCGTCATGTCAATCTGTCCAAAAGGTTGAACAAGTCCATGAAATAGCTAAATAAGACATTTTTGAAGTCTAATCATGTATTCATTGGTCATAATTCTGCCAAAATTGTATTAAAGTAAAGAATATTTAATTATAATAACATTTTTAGCTCATCGTTATGTAAAACCTATATTTTTTTACAAAATCTGTTGCACAAATTAGCCCATAAATACAACTAGACACCGAGAGCAACATTTCCGTAATGAATGTTGCGTAGTTTGTTAGAGGATATAGTTTCATAAATTTTCTTTATTAACACTGCCTTCGGCCAATAGAGCTTATGGGATGGCGGTGTCCGTCGTCCGTCCGTTACCTTTTGCCTCGTTAACACGATACAGCCTTCATTTTTCATCCTATCTTTTTCAAACTTGACAGATTGTTGATATCAATGAAAGCTCAGACGAGTTGGAAAACCAGCCTAATCGGACCATTTATACCGGAGCTATGGCCCTTGATTGTCTAAAATATGCTATAATTTTGCCTCGTTAACACGATAGGACCTTCATTTTCCTTCCGATATTTTTTTCAAACTTTACCAGATTGTTGAAATCAATGAAATTCGGGCGAGTTCGAAAACCAGCCAGTTCGGACCAGTAACACCTGAGTTATCGCCCTTGCTTTACTTAAAATTGCTATATTTTGCCTTGTTAACGCGATAGGGCCTTCATCCGATCTTTTTCAGACTTTACCGGATTAAATTGTTGATATCAATGAATGCTAAAATTTGGACTCTTTAACACGCTAGGGCCTTCATTTTTACACGATTGTGATGTCAATGAGCGATCGTATGAGTTAGAAAACCAGCCATATTGGAAGAGTAACACCTGAGTTATGACCCTGTATTTTGCCTCGTTAACACGAGAGGGCCATCTTTTTTCATCCGATATTTACCAAACCTTACCATATTGTTACTATCAATGAAGTCTTGGACAAGTTGGAAAACTAAACATGCCTTTGAATTAGTTCAAAGATGCTGTATTTTGCCTCGTGAAGACGATATGACTTTCATTTTGTCTGATTTCAGCGAAACTATGCAGGGAGTATCAGCACCAATCCTAGCTGTACATATCGTCACTGTGTTCCGGTTGAGTGATTTGGTGGAGTTATGGCCCTTTAAAGGTATTAATACACAAACTTTGTCTGGACTATATCTCCTGAACCTTTGCCGGATTTCAACGAAACTTTTTGAAATGATCAGTACCTGGTTTAGTTGTGCATATCGTCGCCGTGTTCCGGTTGAATGTTTTGGTGGAGTTATGGTCCTTTAAAAGTTTAAATACACACATTTTGTCTAGACTAATTCTCCTGAACCCCTAGCTGGCTTTCAGCTAAACATTTCAGGGATGATCGGAAACAAGCTTAGCTCTGCATATTATCACCGTGTTGCGGTTGAAATGTTTTTGGCGGAGTTATGGCCCTGTAAACGCTTTAATAACCAATTAACAAACAACCAACAAAATAGTGTCTGAACTTTATATAATAAATAACACTCCTAAGGTATTCGAGTGTCGTAGAGCCCTAACTCCCATTCTACTTGGAAAAATACTATTTTTAACATCATAGATACCCGTATTAACTTCTACTATACGGCTAACCCCTAGATCTAGGTTTTCATTTCGTAATTTAAAATCGGGAATCCAGGAGTTTCATAATAAGTTTGCTTGAGGTCCTGCTGATAAAGCAGCTAATAATATAATTATTGCTTGACGCCTCCATTACTTCAATGTTTTATCTCAGGAACTCGGGAGTACTAATTCGTATACTCAAGAGCAATCTACTGAATATAATGTTGTTTCAACGCATATCACTCAGTGCAAGATTTTCAAGAAAATACTACATTTTTGGCCTTAACAATATTAAAGCGTTTTTTACTAATTGCAATTTGAACAATTAAACTATGTGGAGTTGCCATAAAGTTTGTGAAATATTTATTTTTCTATGGATTATATTTTTGTCAGTCCTGGAACTACCGTTTATAGACAAATGTTTGGTATCCCTATGGGTACGAACTGTGCACCCCTTGTCGCAGATTTGTTTTTATATTACTATGAAAGAGGTTTCATGTTGAATCTTTACCAGATATCCAGACATATGGTATTGAAGCCTTTACTGACACCTCTCGGTTTCTGAATGACATATTGAACATTGACAACCCTTTCTTTTCTACTATGATTAATAATATATATCCTAAAGAACTTCAACTTAACAAAGCTAATATTTCTGATACTAACGGTTCTTTTCTCGATTTACATCTCTCTATTGAAAATGGTGAAATAAGTAGCAAAACCTATGACAAGAGAGATGATTTTAAACGTTGTGTGCAGGTAGTTGTAAGAGGCATCAGACTAAAGCTAATAAAGGTCATACCTACTATAACGTTCAGTTAAGCAAGTGTTTTCTTCGATTTTAGTGTCATTGCTCATTGGCTTTTTGATGAGAATGTGCTTGTTTACCTCTTTAGGTCTCACTACACACTTCGATTTTACTGTGTTGGCCATAGGCAGTAAAGTCCAATTTTCCATTCTGAATCAAGCATTTACAGTCTAAAAGTATTTTTTTGGGAAAATACAGTTACTGCTGCTCATAAAAATCTGGTACATAGCCCACTTTTTTATTATTGCGAGTGGTGTCAGGCACGGTACTCTTTTCGGCTTTCACTAAACAGTTTGCACCTACATTCATACGCATTTTGAGCACCCACAAATGTGTCACATTTTGCTGTCATTGTCGTCTAATCGCTGTTCATCTAATCCTCACACTATTGTTTTCTCACCTGCAACAAGAAAAAAAAATATCCATGGGCAATTATTAAAATATCTCAAACCGAAGAACACATCCCTACTTTTTATGGTGTAAGAATCATCCTACAGTCACATGCAAGGGAGCTAAGTGTGCAGTGAGACCTTTATGTTTGTTTCTGAAACTGTTTTCCCAATAATTTTTAAAAACTATACCTAAAAGTAAAAAACCAAGCGGGACCAGTAACCGCAGTTGAAGATGTCATTAAAGCAAGCATTATTCGAGAACGGTAAAATAACAAGACACATATCATTTGCTGTAATGGACGTTCGGAATTTTAGAAGCAACGGTTCTGATGATTATTTTGAGCAATGGTGTACGGTTCTGTTTTACTTAAATGAGCTCGTCTAATCGATTACAAAAGTATTTTGACGTGTTTAACTCACTACGAAAATTTATTAAATTTGATAATTCGCATTTTTATAGAAACAGACAATATATTCTGATATTTACTTGAAACTCAAAATATTTTTAGTAAGTTTCTATGTATATTATTCCCAAGTAGATCCGCAACTGTAACTCTTTATCGCCGTTATCGCTATGCAATATTATACCCATTGTTAAGAGTTGTATTCATTTCCAGCAATCACAGCTTCGACAAGGCATCTAGGACAAGGTGAAATAGGAAAAGAAAATCAGGACGTGTTACCTTGCCAAACGAACCTGCACGTAATCCTAGACCAGTTCGGGAATTTCATAGAGCATATGAGGCGAACATTTTACCACATGTCCCTCGTGGTTCAAATCTTACAGACGTTGAATAGACATTGTCAGACATTTAAATATAAAATCTAACACTAGAGTAAAAATATTCAAATGTGTTTAAAAATAGGATTTTATTTAGGGAATGATCTTGAGTTTGATGAGTTCGACCACGGAATATGAATTTGTGTTCAAAATTAATATACCGTATATATCATATGTGTTAAATGACATATTTTTGCTTTTGACATGTATAAGGAGTAAATGCCAAAAAAAACAAAAAACACAGCAACACTGTATCTTCTCGTTTATTGCCATTTAGGAGAATTATCATTCTGTGGGATGATCACGATATGTAAACAATCACATTTTTGAATCGACACCGTGTCTAACATTGTTTTATTAAAAGAGACAAATACCACATACATGCTTAACGTTTTTCAAGTTTCAAAATATGACATCCCATCATAGTATTGTTACTGTAGGTGCACATGTTAAACCAACCATTGCAATTGTGGTATTGTAGTAACTATGCTAAACATACCTATGATAAAACTCTAATCAGCCTGAGGCACGCATGGTCACCCACCCATCTGCGTTACTCTAATAACCTGATTTAACAGTTAAAACAAATCAAGCAATTGCTGAGATCCATTAACAAGCATAACATGAGGACTAATGATTTAAGACAAACAAATTGTCAACAATATAAAGTTTTTTTCATACAAAAAAATAAGTTAACAATAAATGTTTTTTTAAACCGAATGTAGCTTTAAAGCGGTTTGCCAATTTGGCTACACGTGTTACACGTGCTCATGTGTCCTTTTAGATTGCACACACCCTGTGTTTTGTATTTTCCGCAGGTGTTACAAGTCAGTTCAACCTCTTTGGGTGTCTCTGAAATTAATAAAAAATAAACGAATATAATTAAGAACGACTAAGGACAGACAATCATCATACGAACTGGAAGGGGTGGGGAGAGGGCGTGAAATGAAGCAAACTGCATCTGTTCATCATTACAAATCGACATGCACGCACAATTAAAATATACATGCATATAATTAAAGCCTGTAAGAGTGTGATCATAATTAAGAATTCAACCACTTAAGAAAAATAAATTTGAAGTCGGATCCCTACTCCCCTACGTAAAGCATGATGCACACCCTTTGTGTTTTTAGTAACGATAAATTAATGTATGTTGACGCATATTACTTTTTTTCAAGTAGTTCGTTAAAACCGATAAAATAACAAAACAAAGTTTGATCAATTTTTGTAACAGAACCGTAGCCATGCTCAATCTGAGCCGCTGCACTTACAAGGGTAGCCGGTAGTTGTACCGACCACTTTCTCTTCTTGTATCGATCAAGTGAAACTGGCTTTGTGCATTGCTCGTAATCTCTTTTTAGTTGTCTTGAACTCTGAGACATGTCGAAATGAATTAAATTGAAGAAAATATCACTCACAAGTCGCTAAATGTCATACAAATAGTATAAAGGATAGAAAATACAGACGATTGACACGTCGGAGATCATTACACGCTCTGAGCAGCGTCTTGATAATTATGAATATACGAGTAAATTAGAACAATGCCAAATCAAATATTCAACGGATTTCTAAAGAATATTAATTCAAGCAGAGACAAATTTTCTGACTGAAGGATATATACAAACAATACATATAAACTCACATTTTTCGTGAGCTGCCAGGTTTATTGTCATTTTTTTCGCCATTTTTTGCTCTTTCCGAACCGGAACTCTGTATTCGAACTGAGTGCACCGGGTCCGTTAGACGACAGTGTTGATGTTTGTCTGCAATCTTGTTTTGTCGTGCCTTCAATGATTTATTCTCTTGATGCTCTGGCTTCTGCCAAGTCACTGGGTGCCTTCTTTGTGGCTTTCTATGCTATTGTCTTTTGTATTTATGTATACACGAGCATCTTTAAGTTTTTGATTTTATTGCCTATTAATGCTGCCTTGTTGGTTAAAGAATAGTTCATGGCGGGGGTTTCTTTATTTACACTGTCCCGTTTTATTGGAATGACAGTAGGGTAAGTGTGAGGTTTGGTGAATCCTAGAACCTGGTTTAAACACCCGGCGGCCATTTTTGTCACTGACCGTTCCAAGGCGGTAGCCCTATTGTCAACCCTTTATTCCTTATTAACATTGCCATTCATGTTTGACGTTTTTGCGTGTTTTTGGGTTACTGTGTTTTGTGAAAGCTGCATTTCCTGTTCGAATTTTATATTTATGTTTAATACACAATATTTGTCCGGACTAGTTCTCCTGAACCTCTGGCAGGATTTCAATGAAACTTGGCAAGGAAGATCAGTATCAAGCCTAGTTGAGCATGTCATTGCCTTATTCCGGCCGAATGCTTTTTGGCGGAGTAATGGCCTTTTAAAGGTTTTAATACACAAACTTTGTCTCGACTAGTCATTCTGATCTCCTGGTCGGATTTAAACGAATCTTGGCGGGGATGATGAGTACCAAGCCTAGTTCCGCTTTTCATAGCCTTGTTCCAGTTGAATGAATTTTGGCAGAGTTATGACCCTTTAAAGGTTTTGATATACTAACTTTGTACAGACTAGTACTACAAACCTGGTCAAAATGTTTATATCAATGAACGCTCGGATTCACTCGAGGCATGTCAGACTAATAACACTAGATTTATGATCCTTCGTTTATTGAAAAATGCCATATGTGTGTCTTGTGAATAGTCTTGCACCTTCATTTTGTATTTTAATTTTACCAAACGTTGCCAGATTGTTGATGTTAATGAAAACTCGGACAAGTTTGAGAACCAGCTATATTGGATTCGTAACACCAGAGTTATGGCCAATGTTTTATTGAAACAAATACCATATTGTACCTTGAGATCACTTTAGCACATTCATTTTGAGTTTAATCTTTGTTTAACTTAGCCAGGATTTTGATATCAATGAAAGACACTAACACCAGAGTTATGGCCCTTGATGTATTGAAACATGCCATAGTGTGCCTTGTGGAAACCGTAACCCATCCATTTTTCATCTGATCTTTACAAAACTTGCACAGTAATTATTTATACATAAGAAATCGGAGGAGTTCTTGAACAAGCCAGATTCAATTGCTTATACTGTGTTACCTGTCCTTAAATTGTGAGCACTCTAGCTCTTCCATTTTTCATCCCATCTTAACCAAACTTACCCATAAGTTATATCTCTATAATATATCTGACGAGTTCGTGAAGCAGCCGGATCTGATCGCATATAGTTGAGTTATCTTCCCTTCTCATCTTTTTAGTCTTGGGAGCACTCTAGCCCCTACATGTTTTATTTCATTTTACTAAATTTACACAGTAGATCTTGGACGAGTTCTTAAACCAGTCAAATTTAATCGCTAAAAGCTGAGATATGGCAATTGAATATCAAGTTGGCATTGTCACTCTAATTTGGGCTGGGACCTCAAGAGTAATTTGTTTGTTGACCCGAAATTCAAGATGGCTGCTGTTGCTAATGCTAAACATAGCCAAAACCTTAAATATAATCTTCTTTTCCAGAACGATTTTGATAACATTCTTTTAAAATTGATCGCTAGCTATTAAACTATCAAGTTTCTGTTTTTTTTAAACAAAAAGATGCCTGTGCCCCGGCGGTCCAAATGTCGTATATGGAGATTGTGCACTCTTTACATAGTCTTACACAGGACAAACTTTGAAACAATTTCAGCTGATGGTTGACCACACCACTACCGAATCAGTCCCTAGCCCGGCCGCCATTGTTCCTACATAATCATATTGTACATAATCAGGGAATAGTTTCTTTTCGTAGATGTTTTTGTTTGCGATCCCCGCGACTTCATTTTTACGAACTAGATTAATAGTAAATTGATTGGCCCAATGGGTTGTACGGTGAAACTTGAGGTACTATACTCTGCACTTTTGATTCACTTTTCTTTGTAAATTTACACACCGCTTTTGGGCCAACCAATACACAATCGAAACTGCTTAACCAATAACATATTGTGTGCATTAAAATGTACGAATCTAGTTCGTACAGATGAATCCGCGAGGTTACAAAGAAGATTTAGTGTTTTAAATGATTTTATATAAAATTCTATAGGGACGACGTAAAAAGTCTTTATTGGGAAACATTTGTTTTGCATGAATACCATTCATTTGAAACAAACATAAAGATAGTGGTGTAACAATATCAGGCAATGTTAACCCACTCTAAATTTGCCATGAATACTGCCCCAATTATATAACTGTCTGGCTTTCCGTCATTTTCGCGCTAAAAGCATAATGTCAGCATGTGTCAACCCTAATTCAGCGGAAACATTTAGAGACAAAATAAGGAGCATTCCATGATTTCATTATTATATCAAATTGGTCGTCATGTGACTGTTTTGACATTTACATGGTAATGTCATTTCTAATCTGGGATAACTGCGATGAATAAGTGTTCGATGAACAATGTTTATGTTGCAGGCGCCCTTTTTCATCTCTTCTGGTCGAAAGCTACGTGAGTTGATGAGAGTACACGATGTCCGTCGTTTGTCCGTCGGTTAACTTTTGCCTTGTGATTTCATTGTTCAATTGATCTTTACCAAACTGTGTCAGATTGTCATGTCAATAAAAGCTCAGAACTTGTTCAAAACCAACTAAGTCGGATTAGTAACACACATGACCCTTGTTTTACTGAAATATAAAATATTCTGCCTTTTGAACAATCTTGCACTTTCATTTTATATTTATCCTTACAAAATGATCAAACTGGCCCGATTTTTGATATCAATAAAAACTCGACAAGTTCGAATACCAGCTATAGGATTTCTACTAAAGGTGTATATGTAACGTTGAATCAGATGTGTCATACTTACATCAGCTTACTGTCAATTTCCTATAGGAATTCTATTAAAAGTGTATAAGTAACATTTAATAAGATGTGTCATACTTACACCAACTTGCTATCAATTTCCTCTAGGACTTTATGTCGTGCTCAGCCGTTTCCAAAGGTCCATTATTATACTCTTTTTTATAGCACAGTGGCGTTGCTTGTGCAGTGTGGCGGCAGTAAAACGTCTCCCCGCGCTTGCAATCATTACTGTTATTTTTACTGTTATTCATTCGATCTTTGGAGATCGCTGAGCCCGATACTTATATTTAGTTATCGGTGGTACATTTTCAATTTCTTTTGTTTTCTTACTTTTTGATACAGTGGTTCCACTACTCCGGCCGATAAAAGGCTCTGGGTATTGTTTAACCACTTATAGGATATGTTGTCTGCTTTTTAATTTAGTCTTTTGGCTGTTACTTGTGATACGCAGGCTTCATAACCGCTGCTCCCAACTAAATTCCATTATGTTTATGTCGCTCTTCGGGGCATTTCATTTAATTAGATACTGGGACCATACGCCGTACGACATGGGGAAGCAAGTAACTCCATGTCCACCGCCGTATGCATGCCATCTTCGGGATGGTTAAAATTGTGTATTATTGATTTTATGAATATTGAGTTCTGCTCAACCCGGGGCTAGAGGGCGTGAGCGGTGCTAGCATTTTTCACTACCGCTCATGAACAGTCTCAATCAAACCGAGACTGCAATATTTCGTATTTGTCGTGCTCGGCCGTTTCCAAAGGTCCATTATTATACTCTTTTTTATAGCACAGTGGCGTTGCTTGTGCAGTGTGGCGGCAGTAAAAAGTCTCCCCGCGCTTGCAAGCAGTACTGTTATTCATTCGATCTTTGGATATCGCTGAGCCCGATACTTATATTTAGGTATCGGTAGTACATTTTCAATTTCTTTTGTTTTCTTACTTAATTTTTTATTCGCTGGTTCCACTACTCCGGCCGATAAAGGCTCTGGGTATTGTTTAACCTCTTATAGGATATGCTGTCTGCCTTTTAATTTAGTCTTTTGGCTGTTACTTGTGATACGCAGGCTTCATAACCGCTGCTCCCAACTAAATTCCATTATGTTTATTTCGCTCTTCGGGGCATTTAATTTTATTAGATACCGGGACCATACGCCGTACGACATGTGGAAACAAGTAACTCCATGTCCACCGCCGTAAGCATGCCATCTTCGGGATGGTTAAAATTGTGTATTATTGATTTTATGAATATTGAGTTCTGCTCAACCCGGGGCTAGAGGGCGTGAGCGGTGGCTAGCATTTTTAACTACCGCTCATGAACAGTCTCAATCAAACCGAGACGGCAATATTTCGTATGTGTCGTGCTCGGCCGTTTCCAAAGGTCCATTCTTATACTCTTTTCTATAGCACAGTGGCGTTGCTTGTGCAGGGTGGCGGCAGTAAAAAGTCTCCCCGCGCTTGCAATCAGTACTGTTATTCATTCGATCTTTGGATATCGCTGAGCCTGATACTTATATTTAGGTATCAGTGGTACATTTTCAATTTCTTTTGTTTTCTTACTTATTTTTTTTTTCTGTGGTTCCACTACTCCGGCCGATAAAGGCTCTGGGTATTGTTTAGCCACTAATAGGATATGCTGTCTGCCTTTTAATTTAGTCTTTTGGCTGTTACTTGTGATACGCAGGCTTCATAACCGCTGCTCCCAACTAAATTCCATTATGTTTATTTCGCTCTTTGGGGCATTTAATTTTGTAGATACTGGGACCATAAGTCGTACGACATGGGGAAGCAAGTAATTCCATGTCCACCGCCGTATTCATGCCATCTTCGGGATGGTTAAAATTGTGTATTATTGATTTTATGAATATTGAGTTCTGCTCAACCCGTGGCTAGAGGGCGTGAGCGGTAGCTAACATTTTAACTACCGCTCATGAACAGTCTCAATCAAACTGACACTGCACTATTTCGTATGTGTCATGCTCGGCCGTTTCCAAAGGTCCATTATTATACTCTTTTTTATTAAATGTGTATATGTAACGTTTTATCAGATGTGTCATACTTAAATCAGCTTACTAGCAATTTCCTATACGAATTCTATTATATGTGTATATGTAACATTTAATAAAATTCAACGGCTTTTAACCATTGGAATGCTCGAAGCCAACGTAATTCACGCTGACGTCGCCGCTCACTTTGGGGTGTCTAGAATCACTAACTCGTTTATTAGGTCGTTATCGAGCACATGGTACGGTTGATTACCTCCCTCGATCCGGCAGGCCACGTGAGACGACCCCTGCACAAGACCGTCACATTAGGACGTCACATTTACGTGACGGTTTTCTACCGGCTACTTATACTTTCACCGTAACGCCTGGGAGAACCAACAACAGAATCAGTGCTCAGACCGTCCGAAACAGACTTGCAGAGAGAGGATTGAGAGCCAGGCGTCCATACCACTGATCGATCTTGACTCAACGTCACCGCGCGTGAAGGCGTCAGTGTGCAGGTAGGCATCTCAATTGGACGAGGAACCAATGGAATACCATACTTTTTACAGATGAATCTCGATTTTGTTAGAGGCGGGGGGACGGGAGAGCTAGTGTGTACCGGAGGCGCGGTGAACGCTATTCTGACGCCTGTGTACGCGAGATTGACCGTTATTGTGGCGGAAGCGTAATGGTTTGTGGTGGTATATCATTCCGCAACCGAACCCCGTTGATAATAGTGCGTGTTAACTTGACAGGGCAGCGTTATCGCGATGAAATTTTAGCCCCAGTTGTAATACCATTCTTTAACGTTCACAGAAACGTTACGTTGTTGCAACAAGAAAACGCTAGGTGTCACACAGCTCGTATATGTGGTGATTACCTAAACCAACAGCACATTAATGTCCTACTATGGCCAGCACTCTCCCAAGACTAATCCCCAATCGAGCATTTCTGGGACGCACTGGACCGTCGGACCACAGACGTTGGCACAGTTGGATACCTTCTTACTTCAGGAATGGAACTCTGTACACCAACGTCAAATCCAAAACCTAACAAACTCAATGCGGAGGAGATGTACCCAGTATTAAACGTGAGCGGAGGCATACCCGATATTGAATACTTTCAGAACTTGCAACTGTGACCGAATGATTTAACAAACGATTAAGCAACATTTCTATTCGAAGTAAATGAACAATGCTCAGCTTAAATGATGTCTTACATCCTAAACTTTCATGCTTTCAGTAAAAATACAGAAATTAAAGTAGTGTCAATAAAAGTATACATAATTGAATGCTTGTATCGTTACTTGTTTGGTTCAATATATATATGTTACGTCTAATAAGATTGTCATACTTGCATCTGCATGTTATACTTTCCTATAGGAATTCCACCGCTCACGCCCTCTAGCCCTGTGTTGAGCATAACTCAATATTCATAAAATCATTAGTACACAATTTTAATCTCAAAAGTTTGGAGATGTTTGTTGTAGTGCAGGCAATAAAATTCGAAATAAAGCGGACCTTATATGGATTTTTATGTAATTTAGGAAAACAGTAAATAGTAGGCAGTTTGTGTTGCTTTTCGTCTACCCCAGCCTTGCAAGTAGTGCAACGAGTGATATATGTGGAAACAATATCTCCTCAGTAGAATGTACTCGAGTATACGAATTGGTGCTGTCGAGTTCCAGAGATAAAATATTGACATAATGTATGACATGTGGTATTTCTTTGATGTTTGTGAAGCGTTATATTTTATTCTAGATAACATATATTATTAGTTTCTGTAAAACAGTTTACCGCCGATTTATTCATATGGGTACTAACTGTGCACCATGTTTGTCACGTGCTACCCAGGTTACATAATTGATGTATTTAATAATACATTTCGGTATCTAGATGACAAACTCAGTATTGATAATCGTGCCTTTGCTCAATTTATCCAGCAGAGCTCTCGTTGAATAAAGCCAACAGTTTGAATACCACAGGGCATTTCTCGATCTTCATCTCTGAATTTCAAACGACTAAATTTTCATTCTAAAATATATGATAAGAGACACATGACGTTATCGTTCAATATAACTATCTTTACTTAAATGGAGATATACCTCGTGATACAGCATTTGTTGAGGACTTCATTGATCGACATCAAGTTATTACAGGTAAGGTGTATTACACACTACCAAGCTCTTTCCCAAAACTCTATCGCCGCAACGAAAACGTACTGTAGAAGTAGAACACCTATTACATAAAAGAACATGTATGCAACTGGGAATATCACAGCCTATTCTTTTATGTATATTTGATATATAAACTCCGGAAGTTAAAAGGGTCAGACACGCTTAACGACAACTTCACACAATTAGTCAGGAAATTCGTCAGAAAAGGCTACGACCCATTTAGCATTATCATGCGCTTCATATTATGTGGATGGCCTCTGTAGAGTACAACACCAATACAAAATATGTATGCAACTTTGAATATCACAGTCTTTTATTGTATGAGTTTTTTTTTGCCGTACCCTATATTAGGTGTTTCCTTTGTGTTTGTATATCTTTACAACACATAGGGTATAGTATGTTCATTCCCTGGATGTTGACATTTTTGTTAGATATTTCCTTTTGGTGATATGTACTTTTGTTTACATGCTTGTCAATTTGAGTCCTGAAGACATGAAAATGCCGAGGCTGCGTATACATTAAAGGGACACATGGCAATCTTGAGTTTTATATCAGGCATTACAATTAGTACAGCGATTTATTAATCAAGTATCATTTTGACTTTAAAACTGCTATCATATAATTAAATTAAAACTTGAGAATTCTCTTTCCTATATTATTCTACACATTTTTTAAAATATATTATTGGTGCAATATTATCAAAAATCATTAATATGTAAAAACAATTGCTATGAACTATTCTAAAAAATAATATTAATGCGTTTTTTAAAAAATGAAGATTACCGTGTGTACCTTTAAATCGATGTAAAATAACCATCAGGCCGTATTGCCTACTGACCGTTCCAGGTCGGCCAACATGTCTTCACCACTTTTTATGTTGGGTATGCTTCTGTTCACCGACTTTTTACTTTGCTAATTTTATTTAGTCTATGGTAAAATGCGGACATACGATGCCATTTCTGTAGTGTCCATGAGACCATTTTTCTCATTATGGGTGTAAAAGGTAGATCTGGATGTCTCGACGAATTGTGGCGTTTGTGTTGTTAAATCATACATAATATTGCATATACGATTTATATTACTAGCATGTTTGCACATATACTTTGTCAAACGCACATTTAGATGCAACGCAATAATGTTTTACGGTCTAAACTCATCATTTGAAATAATATTAATGATTTATTTTACAAAACTAGCCTATCGTCGAGGTTTTCAGACCAGGCTATTTCGTTAACAATAACTGATACATAGTTGTGTGCATATATGAACACTGGATATCAAACGTAGTATAGCAGTTTTATAGACACCCTTTCTTCATCCAGGCCGTGAATTCACCAATCATTCTACAGACTATTCTTAGACTTGAGCTCAAGTCCTAAAAATTTCATTCACATATATTCCCATGACCTTCATAGATAAATAATCTGATGAACTTGCTATTTATTAGAATGTATCATATTTATATACACAGCAGGTCTTATGAACGTTTATCCTTTAAACTTATAGCAATATGCGTGATTGAAATTTGAATAATTGGGCTTAAGTCTAAGAATATTCTCAAGAATGGTTGGTGAATTCAAGGCCTTGATCGCACAGTGTTCTTCAAGAATATTGAACATTTCTATAATCTAAACTAAGACACATCAATAGATTCCTATGCGTTTGTATTTGCACTATGGAGATTTATAATGGCTACACTTAAGACACAACCACTGTTTCTGATGTATAAAATGTAAGACGAAAGTATTAGCATGGGTGCTGTCGTGCTTTATTTGTAAATTCATAATGAATGAATCCGTCTAAATGATAACGTGGCATATGTGATATCTGATCTAATTTCGAATTTAATCATTTTAGGCGTAGGATTCTACCTTGGTCCGATTAAACTCCAACACGCCGGATATGATACTATAATGAGGCCGCTATATTTAGCAACATGGATTTACCAGAATATATTTATAGTGCAGTATGTTACCTTGTTCGTTAAAGCGTAAGCTAGACTTGAATAGGTAGACGTTTCGACGGACACAAACTCGAAATCATAACGTAACTATTCAAGAAGAGGAAACATTTTAAAAAACAAAACAAAACTAAACTAAATATGTAGATATATATGCTAGACTGTCTGTTTATCCCCTATCCATCACTCCGTTCGCATCCAACAGTCCAAGTTACGAAAAGAGTCATACAACCTAGCAAATACAGGCCGGAACAATAGGCCAGATCATATTTAAGGTAGGTTTACCTAAATCCCATTGGGACGGTGGCGTTTGATGTTTGTCTATGATCTTTCTTGTCGTGCCCTTAATGGTTTATTCTCTTGTTACATTGTCATTGAGTACCTTCATTGTGGCTTTCTAGGCTGTTGTTTTTTGTATTATATTTACACGAGCATATTTGTATTTTACTTATATTGCCTATTGATGCTGCCTTGTTGGTTAGAGATTAGATCATGGCGGGGATTTCTTTATTTACACTGTCCTGTTTTAATGGGATGACAGTAGGGTAGGTGTGAGGTTTGGTGCATCCTAGAACCGGTTTAAACTGCTTTGCCACTGACCGTTCTAAGGCGGTAGCCCTATTGTCAACCCTTTTGTGTTTGTGATGTCGTTTGCATTTATTATTGCTTTTGCCTTCTTGTTTGTCTATTTGCGTGTTTGTTTCTGTGTTTTGTGGTTGACTGTCCTCCTTGAATGCTACTTTCCCTGTCCGATCGTTTTATAGTTCTTTGTATTTAATCTTTTTTATATTTCTTTGTATAGTATCTGCTATCAGTAATGTATAGTATCTGAGCATATAGTCATAACACACCCAGGCCATTGTAATATAGTAGATTACAACAGGCTCGGACAGGCTCGGTCATTTATAGTATTTGTTATGGTCATAACATACCCACGCCATTGTAATGCAGTAGATTAAAATTGGTCCGGCCATTTATAGTCTTTGTTATAGTCATAACATACCATAGCTATTGTAATATAGTAGATTACAACAGGTCCGGTCATTTATAGTATTTAGTATGGTTATAACATATCCAGGTCATAGTAATGTAATAGATTACAACAGGCCCGGCCATTTATAGTATTTATTATGGTTATAAAATACCCAAGCGATTGTAATGCAGTAGATTACAATAGGTCCGGCCATTTATAGTATTTAGTATGGTCATGACAGGTAATGTTAGTAGCCAGGTAATGTATAGTATCTGAGTATATAGTCATAAAATACCCAAGCTATTGTAATATAGTAGATTACAACAGGCCCGGTCATTTATAGTATTTATTATAGTCATAACATACCCGCAGCATTTTAATACTTCTGAATATTACAACAGGCAAGGTCAATAAAAGTATTGTATAGTATATGATATAGTCATAACACACTCGTGATACAGTAGATTATCACAGACCAGGTCATGTATAGCACCTCTTTTAGTCATACCGGTCATGTATAGCACCTCCTTTAGTCATACCGGTCATGTATAGCATCTACTTTAGTCATACCTTACCCAAGCCATTGTCATAAAATATATCACAAAAGACAAGGTAATGAATAGCATCTCCTGTAATCATAGGATACCCAGCACATTGCCATACAGTGGTTTACAACAGGCCGTGTCATGTATAGTATCTCCTTTAGCTGTACCATACCAAGGCCATTGTCATTCAGTAGAGTACAACACGCCGGATCATTTGTAGCATCTCATTTAGCCATACCATACCCAGGCCATGTGTCGTACAGTTGATTACAACATGCCGAGTCATGTATAGCATTTCATTTAGTCATACCATACCCAGGCCATTTGTCGTACAGCGGAATACAACATGTCGGGTCGTGTGTAGCACCTCCTTTAGTCATACCATACCCAGGCTATTGTCATACAGTAGGTTAAAACAGATCAGGTCATGTATAGCATCTCATTTAGTCATGCCATACATAGACCATTGTTATACAGTTGATTACAACAGGCAGGGTCATGTGTAGCACCTCCTTTAGTCATACCAAACCCAGGCCATTGTTGAACAGTTGATTACAACAGGCCGGGTCATGTATAGCATATCCTTTAGCCATACTATACCCAGGTCATTTGTCGTACAGTTGATTACAACTGGCCGGGTCATGTGTAGCACCTCCTTTAGTCATACCTTTCCCAGGCCATTGTTGTAAAGTAGATTACAACATGTCATGTAAGTATAGCACCTCCTTTAGTCATACCATACCAAGGCCACTGGCGCAGAGCTGATTACAACAGGCCGGGTCATGTGTAGCACCGCCTTTAGTCATACCAGACCCAAAAATAAATATGTCATACCCAGGTCATTTGTCGTACAGTTGATTACAACATGCCGGGTCATGTATAGCATTTCCTTTAGTCATGCCATATCCAGGCCATTTGTCGTACAGTTATGTAAAACAGGCTGGATCATGTGTAGCACCTCCTTTAGTCCAGGGACTGTAGATAGACGTATAATATAAACGGGTCCTGTTTAGTCGTCATACCCAGGACATTGTCGTATAGTTGATTACAACAGGCCGGGTCATGTATAGCATCTCCAGGCCATTTGTCGTACAGTTATGTAAAACAGGCTGGATCATGTGTAGCACCTCCTTTAGTCCACAGGGACTGTAGATAGACGTATAATATAAACGGATCCTGTTTAGTCGTCATACCATACCCTGGACATTGTCGTACAGTTGATTACAACAGGCTGGGTCATGTGTAGCACCTTCATTAGTCATACCATACCAAGGCTATTGTCGTACAGTTGATAACAACAGGCCGAGTCATGTGTAGCACCTTCTCCATTAACAGCCTATCCTGGCTGTTGTCATACAGTTGATTACAACAGGCAAGGTCATGTATAGCAGCATCTCCTTTATTTATCTTTTTAAGTATTAAAACAATGCTCATGTATAGCAGTTTCTCCTTTATTTATCTTTTTAAGTATTAAAACTATGCTTATTTTTGATAATTTATTCACGTTTTATAAAAGATCTTTGCGTGAAATGCAACCTACATGTTCTTTTACTTGCCAATTTTTGTAAAAATATACATAAAATTCAGTTATTATTTTTGTCTTAAAATGATACATATTTTCATATTTAAATTGAACATTTAAACTCCATAGGCTAGGACCTGGGGGTGGGCGGGGGAGCAGAGGGGCCCGGCCCCACCAATGCTCAGAATGGTGGCCAGAATATGCTTTGCCCCCCCCCCCCCCCCCCCACCCCCCCCCCCCCCCCCTCCCCCACCCAATAATCCCACTTCCCCAATAATTTGAAAAACAAAATGGTTAGCGCTCAAAAATTGCCTTTTCTCCTATATAGTGTTGTAGGTTTTGGTGTAATTGAGCGTGGATCACTGCTTTTTTCTGCTTTTTTGTTGCTTGTCAAAAAATTTGTGAAAAACATATCGGCCTAAAATATGAAAATAACAGGCAACTAATTTAATAATTGCTATTTGAATGGAATAGCGTAACAATGGAATTAATTTTTAAAAGCATACTTTTTAAATTACGCTTTCATATAATTAAATCACGCATTTTTCATAACAGTTTCTTTCTCTGATGAAAGAAATCTTAAACAGGTACTTGAACATCTCTTGTTCTCAGGTGTTACGATTTTTGAGTAGTAGTCGACGAGTTTTGTGTTGAACAAAACACAGAATGACGTTGAACAAAGTAATGCATACGTTTTTGCCATCGTACGCAGATGACACAAATAGTTGAGCTAATAACACAACAAAAAACAACAACTTCTTAATATTTATTTAAGAATCATAGTTTAATCTCAGAAAACGTGAAACAAGTAAACGTATGTTATTTATGTCCCTTTGGATATTCACTTAAGATTAAGTCGGCTGTCATTAAAACAGATGAATGCACACATATTATAAACTCATGTATTAGTAATGAGAACGAACTAGTTCGTGTTTTTTTTTATAAAGATCCAACTAAAAAAACGTAAAATTATATCATTTAATAATTCGTCGTCTTAAAACAAGAGAGACCTGAACGTTTGTGTACAAAAAACATTTTTATGATTAGGTCACACTGATGTTGACATTTGAATAACTCACAATAAAATCAATACAGCTCGTTTCAACATGGATATTATTTATGTTTCAAGATTGTCGATATAATAGTAAACAATGCAAAGAAGTATAGCAAGCAATACAGTTCCACATCGGTTTAACGGTGAATTCAATTATATCAAAAACACCCAAAGCGTAAGTGTGTGATCTTGATTTTGAGGGAAGGCATATTGCTTTGGTCTTGACCCAGGGTCTTATGGTGGTGAAACTATTTGTATAATATTATTAGAATCCAATGATAGATAATAATCTATAGCTCGGACACCACAATACAGCAATAACCTTCAAAGAATAAATGGGATATTGACACTGATGGTAGGCTACTAGTCATTTTAAAGAATCGTCGTCTCATTGTGGTGAATATGTGTGCACAATAGTTTTGCAATTCAATGGTAAACAAGGAAGTTATAGCCCGACAAGAAATTTTAAGTTATGACCTTCAAAGTACGTGTGTGACCTTGACCTAGAAGATAAGTATCTGGCGTTAGTCGCGACACATCATCTTATGGTCATGAACATTTATGCATACTATTATTAGAATCCAATGACATATACATAAGTTATAGCCCTGACACAAAATGATAATAACCCTCATTAACCTTCAAAGTATATGTGTGACCTTGACCTTGATGGTGGGGACCTGTCGCAACACATTGTCACATGGTGGTGATTATTTTTATATAATATTACTAAAATGCAATATAAATTAACGAAGATTGGACACGGAATATTAAGCAATGACCTTCAACGTACATTCGTGACTAACCTTGGTGTTTGGCACTGGCTCTTAGTCGCGACACATCGTGTCGTGGTGATGGACATATGTATATAATATTATTAGAATCCAATAGCAGATAAAGAAGGTATAGCCCGGACTCGAATTTCAGATTGACGGACGGACAATGAGCAGTCCTAAAGGCCCTCCGTTTACACCAGTAGGGGACTAATACATTAAAGCGCAGAATGTGTTTACATGATCAGGCGACATAACTCTTTGATCTACTAACCACAAATTTAATAGAAGTCATTGTTTTCACATGTGTTTGAAGTTTGACGAGTGTTGTTGTCATGAAGTTTTGTGAGGTCAGGGTAGCTATGGCCTAGGCTTACTGACACCAAATACAATAGGGCTATTCCTATCACCAAGCACAATGTACCGATGAAGTTTCATGAGTGTGCGGTGTTGGGATTTTATCGCGTGTAAAGCCTTTTCTCCGTATGATTGTCATTGTACTTAGCCATATCATAATGATTCATCTGTGAAAGGAGATGCATTTATATAAGCTTTAATAAGCTTGTTTTCAGATCCTTACCATTTGTACATAATTTATATGTGAACATTACGAAATAAATACTGTTTAAACCAAAGAAAGATTTAAAAAATGAAAGCCACCAGTTTCTGTCGGAGCATTATTGTTGTATAACTTTCCGTAAACAAATGTAATTATACTCCCACTTCATAATGAAGTGGGGGCTATATAGGAATCGCGCTATTCGTCCTTCCGTCCGTCCGTCCCATCCATTTCGTGTCCGGGCTATATCTTTTGAACCGCTTGCCCTGGTGTATTTAAGTAGTATTTTGCACAAATGGTGCTTATATCAAGACAATGGGTCGTGCACAACTTTTAGCACTGCGCTACCAGGGTCAAGGTCACAGTGAAAGTCAAAGGTCAAATTTGTGTCCGGTCTATATATTTTGAACCACTTGGCGTGGTGTAGTCAAGTAGTATTTTGCACAAATGTTGCATATATCAAGACGATGGGTCGCGCACAACTTTCAGCGCTGTGTTACCAGGGTCAAGGTCATAGTGCAGGTCAAAGTTCAAATTCGTGGTTCTAATATTATTTGTTTAACAGTATGAGCATTTGCTGACGTAAATGTTTACTGACATCAATGAGGAAACGGCTTCATACTTACATTCATTATATGCTGTCATTATTACATTCGTTATATGCTGTCATTATTACATTCATTATATGCTGTCATTAGTACATTCATTATATGCTGTCATTATTACATTTATTATATGATGTCATTATTACATTCATTATATGATGTCATTATTACATTCGTTTTATGCTGTCATTATTACATTCATTATATGATGTCATTATTACATTCATGATATGCTGTCATTATTACATTCATTATATGCTGTCATTATTACATTCATTATATGCTGTCATTATTACATTCGTTATATGATGTCATTATCACATTTATTATATGATGTCATTATTACATTCATTATATGCTGTCATTATTACATTCATTATATGATGTCATTATCACATTTATTATATGATGTCATTATTACATTCATTATATGCTGTCATTATTACATTCATTATATGCTGTCATTATTACATTCGTTATATGATGTCATTATCACATTCATTATATGCTGTCATTATTACATTCATTATATGCTGTCATTATTACATTCATTATATGCTGTCATTATTACATTTATTATATGATGTCATTATTACATTCATTTTATGCTGTCATTATTACATTTATTATATGCTGTCATTATTACATTCATTATATGATGTCATTATTACATTCATTATATGCTATCATTATTACATTCATTATATGCTGTCATTATTACATTCATTATATGCTGTCATTATTACATTCATTATATGCTGTCATTATTACATTCATTATATGATGTCATTATTACATTTGTTATATGATGTCATTATTACATGTATTATATGATGTCATTATTACATTCATTATATGCTGTCATTATTACATTCATTATATGCTGTCATTATTACATTCATTATATGCTATCATTATTACATTCATTATATGCTGTCATTATTAAATTCATTATATGCTGTCATTATTATATTCATTATATGCTGTCATTATTACATTGATTATATGATGTCATTATTACATTATTACATTCATTATATGATGTCATTATTACATTTATAATATGATGTCATTATTACATGTATTATATGATGTCATTATTACATTCATTATATGCTGTCATTATTACATTCATTAGATGCTGTCATTATTACATTCATTATATGCTGTCATTATTACATTCATTATATGCTGTCATTATTATATTCATTATATGCTGTCATTATTACATTTATAATATGATGTCATTATTATATTCATTATATGCTGTCATTATTACATTCATTATATGATGTCATTATTACATTATTACATTCATTATATGATGTCATTATTACATTTATAATATGATGTCATTATTATATTCATTATATGCTGTCATTATTACATTCATTATATGCTGTCATTATTACATTTATAATATGATGTCATTATTACATTCATTATATGCTGTCATTATTACATTCATTATATTCTGTCATTATTACATTCATTATATTATGTCATTATTACATTTATTATATGATGACATTATTATATTCATTATATGCTGTCATTATTACATTCATTATATGCTGTCATTATTACATTTATAATATAATGTCATTATTACATTCATTATATGCTGTCATTATTACATTCATTATATTCTGTCATTATTACATTCATTATATTATGTCATTATTACATTTATTATATGATGACATTATTATATTCATTATATGCTGTCATTATTACATTCATTATATGATGTCATTATTACATTTATTATATGCTGTCATTATTACATTCATTATATGCTGTCATTATTACATTCGTAATATGATGTCATTATTACATTCATTATATGCTGTCATTATTACATTCGTAATATGATGTCATTATTACATTCGTTATATGCTGTCATTATTACATTCGTTATATGATGTCATTATCACATTTATTATATGATGTCATTATTACATTCGTTATATGATGTCATTATCACATTTATTATATGATGTCATTATTACATTCATTATATGCTGTCATTATTACATTCATTATATGCTATCATTATTACATTCATTATATGCTGTCATTATTACATTCATTATATGCTGTCATCTGTCATTATTACATTTATTATATGCTGTCATTATTACATTCGTTTTATGATGTCATTATCACATTTATTATATGCTGTCATTATTACATTCATTATATGCTGTCATTATTACATTCATTATATGATGTCATTATCACATTTATTATATGATGTCATTATTACA
The DNA here is from genome assembly GCA_037043455.1 of Cyrtodaria siliqua. NCBI lineage: Eukaryota > Metazoa > Mollusca > Bivalvia > Adapedonta > Hiatellidae > Cyrtodaria > Cyrtodaria siliqua. The sequence continues at coordinate 13,166 of JAWPHD010016100.1, read as the reverse complement.
TTCATTATATGCTGCTATTATTACATTCATTATACGCTGCTATTATTACTTTCATTATATGATGTCATTATCACATTCATTATATGATGTCATTATCATATTCATTATATGATGTCATTATTACATTCGTTATATGCTGCTATTATTACATTTATTATATGATGTCATTTATACATTCGTTATATGCTATCATTATTACATTCATTATATGATGTCATTATTACATTCATTATATGATGTCATTATTACATTTATTATATGATGTCATTATTACATTCATTATATGCTGTCATTATTACATTCAATATATGCTATCATTATTACATTCATTATATGATGTCATTATTACATTCATTATATGCTGTCATTATTACATTCATTATATGATGTCATTATTACGTTCATTATATGCTGTCATTATTACATTCATTAAATGATGTCATTATTACATTCGTTATATGATGTCATTATCACATTTATTATATGATGTCATTATTACATTCATTTTATGATGTCATTATTCATTATATGCTGTCATTATTACATTCATTATATGCTGTCGCTTACATGTCTTAGACAACATGACTAAATTATGTTAAGCATGCTTTGTTGCAAAACTTTTTTTGCATTTAGGTAAGCGATTTCAATGGCTGATGGGAAAATAAGTCCGCTCATGTATAATACCAAGATCACCAGTATTATTGAAAATTGTGCCCAATGGTAGTAATAGAGAGTATCCGAATATAATACCATTAAGTTTAAGAAGGTGTCCATGGCCTTGTTTTTGGAACAAATATATAGGAAAACAAAGATTGTGGACTTAACAAATTGTAATGAAAACACTAACATCATTTATAAACCTGTGCGTATTCACTGTCCGATCAAGTTATGCTCCATTTACTTCTATTCAGCATTGAAATTAGTGTGATCTAAAGCATTTTACCATCCGAACCAGTTAACCGTTATTTTAACACTGAATTAAATGTTGAGGAAAAACTGTGAAACAGAAGGAGATAATCCAGCTGAGTCAGTTGCAAAGCCAACTTTCCATATTATTAGTTATTGGGTTTGTTATTGACCCCCTACAGAAATATGTGGGGTCAGTAAGATTTATAGGGAGCGAGGCGATAGCCGAGTCTTCCTATACATCTGACAGACCCCACATATTTCTGTAGGGGGTCAGTAACAAACCCAATAACTGATTTATTGCATCGAGCACCTTTTTTAAGGTTATCGCCGATATTTAACCCATTTTAATGAGCGTCAACGTCATTGAGGTTGACGTCACGACCAGTACAGTTTAAAAACATTATTAAAGTTACTTATTATGTGTGTTACTAACGCCTTAAAGAACTATTTGCAATTAATTTAAACTTTGAATCGGAATTGTAGTCCATATTGTTTTAGTGACCCTCTATGAAATCTACTGACCCACTATAGAATAATAGAGGGTCACCATGTGACCGCTCTAATCCAATGAAACTCCTAGGATTTTGTGCGAGGTGCAATAATAAGAATTACGTTTTTTCCCCTGTTGTTTCATTGCAATTAGTATGCGTTTTTATTATGGTAAAATATATATCTACTAATACTTAATATTTTTAGTCATAATATAATCAGAATATAATTTTTTGTTTCTCCATTGTTTGAGGGAAAAACGAAAGAGGTGTTGCTTTTCTGGCGATGGTGGCACCAGCATTCATTAAATCAAGTATCTCAAGAACTCTATGCACCGGACCTTTTTTTCTTGAGTAGTACATTGCAACTTGACAGGAAATGCGGATGTGACCTTCACCCTTCAAGATCTCCTCATTGACATACTTTATTCCCTCATCACTATCAAGAACAGTTATGATATAGTCAAATAACCTTTCTGCGTTGTCCATTGAACGAGAATGTGAAGTAGGCGTGCATGATAACGAACAAGTTATAGAAAAATCTTTTCTGTTTAAGAGTATGGAAATTCTGAGTTTAACTGTATCATATCTCTCAAGGAAAAGGCCAGTATGGGCTTGAGCTGTTTGAGATGATATATATCCGTTCTGTTTGAATAATAGGAGGTTTATATAGATTTAATTGGAACCTCGCTTTTCTAAAGGGGCTTGAAATCAACTAAATAATGTGTTTGAAAACCAGTCAGATCAGATTAGTAACACCAGAGTTATGGCCCTTGTTTTGCTTAAAAATACCTTGTTAAGCCTTGTGAACACTGTAGCACCTTCATTTTGTATTTAATCTTTACGAAACTTGTTCATATTATTGATATTAATGAACCTCGGACAAGTTTGAAAGCCGGCATTATCGTTAAATTATGGAAAAATGCCATGTTTAGCCTTGTGAACACTAGCACCTTCGTTTTTTTATTTGATCTTTACCGAACTTTTCATCATGAAAGCTCGAACAAGTTCGAAAACCAGCCAGATAGGATCAGTAACACCAGAATTATGTCGCCCTTGTTTTGCCATATTAAGCCTTGTGAACACTCTAGGTCCTTTATTTTGTATTTAATCTTTACCAAGCTTGGCCAAATTGTTGATATTAATGAAAGCTTGGACAAGTTCGACAACCAGCTCACAGGGATCAAAAATGGCTGAACCCCGACGTTCCAAAGTTTGAATATAGAGATTTTGCATGTTTTGCATTTAGAAAAAAACTTAAAACTTAACAATCTTTTTCTCTGAAACTACAAGAGCCAGGGGTTTAATATTTTGCCTTTTTACCATAAACGTATGGTCCTCTACCGAGTTCTTGCAAATGGTGATCCTGGGATCAAATTTGGACCTGCCACAGGGGTTACGTGTTTTACATAGACGTATAAAGGGTGAAACTAAAACAAACATCTGCTTTTCTAAAACTACAGGAGTCAAAGGTTCACTATTATGCATTTACCATTTAGCTTATGGTCCTCTAACAAGGGTCAAATGTTTTGCACAGATTTATATAGGGAAAAACTAAAAACATCTGCTTTTTTAAAACTACAAGAGCCAACGGTTAAATAGTTTGCATTTGCCATAAGCTTATGGTCCTCTAACAAATGTGTTCAAATGCTGACATTGGGGTCAAATTTGTACAGCAAGTAGAGCGATACTACCTCTTGGTCCTATTTACAACTGTTTGTAGAATTAAGAAAATATTATGTTTTTCTACAGACTGGAATAAAAGGCAAGGAGGATCGAGAAAAAGTTGTTCATACATTAGGATGTTAATCAACAAATATATAGAGACACCCTGAGAAACAACGAAAAAATATTTTGGCAAAAATTCGAAATGATTTGTCAGAAAGGATCTTCATCTAGATTTGATTTAAAAATATGCAAGTTAGTGAAATTTAAACTATTCTTATTATATTAATATTAATATAAAATGACACATATCAGACAACTTTTAAGCAAAAAGGTTTTGTGTCGGCTGCATTGCATTGCATGGCAGACACTTAGGGATCATTTCATTGTCAGCGTCACAGTTTCGTTTCGGCTCAGTAACTTGTTGAAGACACCATCTTCAGACTTCATTGTACTTGGTAAGAGGATAACTTCTACTGATATTGTGGTCAGTGGGTCAAATGTCAAGGTCACTGTGATCCGAAAATGAAAAATAGTTTCCGCTCAATATCTTGTAAAGGAATGTACCAACCGTCTTCATACTTTATAACTGGGATGTCCTTGGTTAGAGGTTGACCCCATATTGATTGAACCAACCATCTTTTAACTTTATAACTGGATTGTCCTTGGTGAGAGGTAAACCCATATTGATTTGGTTTGAATGATGTCCAGGAAACAAGCACAGATAAGGCAGATTCAAAATTACGGTAGTTATCATATTGCATGATTTATAAGAAAGGTAGATGTACAATATTATAGTATAATAAATTCTTTCACCTATTCCTCAAGATAAGCGCTTACCACACCAGTGGTTGTGTTTAAGATCACTAGCACATAATTATATGGTATAAAGCTTAAAATTACTGTAACAACTCGTATCTGAAAGCTTTGAATTTGCTTGTTTAATTTTACTGCCATTGTTTTGATACTAATTGCTAGACTATTTTTCTAAATCAGTTGAAAAAAAAGTGGAAAGAGTAATTTACTATATATCTACACTTCTTACTTGTGCATATTGTATTTAGATTTTTACATCTACCGGTATATAATACTATATATATATTATCTATATGTTTCATATATATCATATCTAATACCATTACAGTATATACATTTGTTTTTGATGTGTTTCTATTTTAGTGGGACAGGCCATGGCTATAAGACTGTAACCAACTGAAAATCTTCATGTCCAAAATAACAAAAAAAAACTTATGCTATACAACAGTGTAGGATGATCAGAGTCGGTTTTGCCTTTGATTATTTTTTTTGAAGATGTAAAGTTGTTAGATGGACATATCTGGCAAATATTTGGTAACGAACACGTTTCTAAACAGCCAGTGTCAACCAAAACCAAAATAACTGGCTTGAAGCTAATAGTGGATAGGTCTGTAGAAGAACAATCGTTGTTACAGGAAGAAATGGTCTCCTATATTGAGTGCTTTAAACATCAACATTCAGTTATAGCACAGCTGTCTTCAAATGACAATAAAGCAGTAAGGGCAATATTGCGCGGAGGACTATATTTGGAAAACAAACTGCTGTAAACTCAACATAAATTTGAGCCAGTTATAGGACAAGTAGAAGTATCTACTACATTTTCTACTACTGTTGATATTCAGCTCATAACAATGTCAAGCAGGGTTTGAAATAATACAATGGACCAAGTGTTGCCACTGATTGAAATGTATGAAAAGGAATATGTGGGTGATGATGAGCATACTGTGGAGGAAGATTCTGAGGATGAAATATATACAAGTCTTGGTGGCGGTGGTGGTGGTGGTGATTGCGGTGATGATGAGGATGGTGATGATGATGAGGAGGAGAAGGAGGAGGAGGAGGAAGAGGAGGAGTATTTATAGGCTGGTGATGATGCTGATTTGAAGACTGAATGCCCTTTTAACTTATGCTAAACAAAATCCATGATAATTATTGAGAATATGTTCTATTAAACTTGATCAACATCTTAGTCATCAATTTGATAAAAGCACTGCTATCATCTTTAGTCCAACTTTTTTCTCTCTATTCATTAACAATTAATTTTGCATTTTTGATGACTCATGTGATCATGATGACTCCATGATGTGTATATCTCATGTTTATTATATGCTGATGAGCCAAAGATCTGCCAGATAGGTCCGTCTAACAAAATTGTTTTATTGTCTATTAGTGCATAAGGCTTGCAAACAAAACTTCATAAGCTGCAATATTATTGTACTCAGTGGGATTTGTGTGTTAATATTAAGAAAACTAAAGTTATGATTTTTAATAAATCTGGTAAATTGCTTCAAAAGTTTCAGTTCCTATATGATAAAGTTTCTGTAGAAATAGTTAATGAATATAATTGTTTAAGAATTAAAATGAAACCAGGTTCGGCAAAGTATTTAACTAATACAGCATTAAAAGCCCTTTCCTGCATTAGACAGAGATTATTTAACTGCTGGGATCGATTATAGGGAAATCCTTCACGAGATATTAGGCGTGTGGTTCTTTTCATGAACGAGCGTATGCGAGTTTGTTAAAGAACAAAACATAACTACCATCGAGTGAAGCATTTCCATATAATCGATCAAGCAGTTAAATAATCTATTTATTACATTTTAAATCAGTTTATGTATGATTTTAAATAAAACTATTCGCTTTACTGAGCGTTATTGGCGGACGACATCGACGTCACCAGACACTTTATTGACGTCACGACTCAACGCCACAGTTAGTTATTTTTGCGTTCGGAGTTAATTATTAATATTTAGTGATTATGAATATTCTTTCGCTGAGAAATCCCAATCGTTCACCCATAGAAATGTAATAAAAGAGCTTTATATAGTGATCTTATAAATGTTCACCTTTTTTGGAATTTGTTAGAACTCTGCATCAAGCCCATTTTGAATATACTGCAGTGAATTATTCACTGTTACTAGTCTTATTGTTAAACGTGGAAACGTGGCTCCTATCAGAAATGGTGTGTGTCCTATAGATTTGACAGCAACTCTGCAGTTCTGCCGGTAAGAAGGTTCTAGACCCATTCTCCGAATATTATCTTGATGTAAATGGAGGATGAGCCTGGCATCTTCATTCCTGTTAGCCGCCATATAACCTTCCATGTGTTGGTGTGACGTAAAACCCAATATATTATATTAGTCTTATTACTACTATTAATAATAGCATGGAAGATAATTATGAAAAAAAAAGGAAAAAATACAACAAGTTCTGTAAACTTGTTCTTGGGGCACATCAGACTGCCATAAATAATGCAATCACAACGGTTTTCCATTTGTTGTTAAATTTGCCTTTTGTTTGCGGTACTTGATACAGCAGCAGCTATTTTACACATCATTGTGTTTTATTTTATACTTTCATATTGTCCCGTTTTGTTTGCATTGAGATAATGTGCAATATTCTACGATATTGAAGTGTGGCGCGCAATTTCCAGGTCCGTGGCTCCTTGGTCAATGTCACACTTAAGAGGTCAAATTCAAACACAACTGTGTCCGGTAAACAACTCTGACATTCATGGACGGATTTTAAAAAAACTTGGCATAAGTGCTCACCACAACAAGACGAAGTGTTGTGCGCAATTTTCAATTGCGCATATTTTTTGAATATTACAGTTATTTGGCGTACAGTTATTACAGTTATGTGGCGATATTTTAATATTACTGTCAATATATTAACATTTGACTGCTGGTTGTATAGGTATTATTTAGTTTGTAGTAAAAAAAACAAGGGTACAACCGGTTAATTTTACAACACAAACTCGTTATTCCGAACTCTTTCCATGTGTTAAAGCCTTACAATAATGCATGTATCTATTAAAGTCACTGTTCCGCCAACAACAGGTACATTTTACAACACAAAACCGTTCCAAAACCTTTTAATGTGTTAAAAGGATAAAATAATGCATATGTGTTGATTGAAACTCTGTATTCAGTCACAAATACATTAAAAAACCCGTAATTGAGTATGCGTAATATTAATTTAGAGTTGGTGACTGATAATTCTAGTTCTAGATGGTAATGTTTTGCCTGGCAGGTTAAAGCGTTTATATTATAGTTTTAGAGTTCGAATTCGCAATATATATTAATTACATATATACCGTATAATACCGTATAGTTATTACGCTTATAAATGGTTTACATGTGTTGTAAAATTTGCCTGTCGTTGGCGGGGTAGTGAATTGAAAATTTAATTTCTTACATAAAATAAACTTTATTAAAGTTATAATCAATTAAATTTGTTCTGTCTTTGTTATTTTTTCAAACCAAAGTAGATGTACTTAATTTAAGTATAGTTCAAGGTATACACCAAAACAGTTTGAAAAATAGCTATTTTTTTATGGCATGATACCTAAATCTGGGTGTTATAAAAGCACCTCTTATTTTAACTGGTTGTATCTCCCCATTTAAGAAACCTGATAATAACAATAACCAGAGTTTAAACAACAGCATGGCATGAAATGAGTCGAGTTGCTAAAGCACAAGTGAGACATTGTTTGCAACATGTATTTCACCATCTTAAACATGTTTCCTTTCAACAATATTCAAACTATAAGCCATACAACTTTAAAATTGTTCAGTGAGTGTATTAGGACATGTATATTACACACCCTTATGTTTGAAGCTTTCCATGACCTTGACATTTGGATAAAAAAATGACTGAAAAATAGATTGGAAGGCAAAATGTGTGACATTTGCTTAACATTTTTTAACAATATTAGTCTAAACTAAAAGCAATACATCTTTCAGGTTTGGTCAGTGAGTGAATTGGGACAATACTATACATATGCGCTCCCATATGTGTCCATGACCTTTGCTGTATAGGTTAATAGTAATTCATGTGATCATTTAAGATTCTTATAAATTCTTGTTTTGTGATAGTACGATTTATTTGAATTAGATGTGCAAGTGTTAGCAATACAATTAATATTTATGATTTTAAAAAAGTGCAGTCAATTCCTCAAGCTTTCCAGATGTAACATTTTCTTCACAACAATAACCGGAAGATAATGTTTGACTTAATTGAATGCATAGCATATTTCATATGAAACTGAAGCACATTATGACGGTTTAAATTTGGTTGATACCAATCACTCTTTATGATCGCCTCAAGACCCATTAACAATATCTTGAATCATACACCACCGGCATTTCCTTATGCTTTTGCTTTCTTCTAATTAAGTCACACTCCTCTAAATAAAAGTTTTTGTCAAATAAAATAAATGTTGATTAAGACTTCAGACATGCATTACCGGCAGCGTGATTTTGCGGCTGCGGATTTCTAGTATATATTAACATTGTAAAGCTAGCTTCCGGTAAGGATGCGCCAGTTGTCACACACCTCAAGTTGGTAGCATAGGCGCATCTGGGCATCTTCAAGAATTGTCATCCCACAAAAATAAATTACCAAAAACCTGCAAGCTAGTATCCTCGCAGGGAAGCCAGACTCCACATCGTCCAGCATATGATATTTGTCTGTAAGTAAGACACCAACATACAAATACACACCCTGGCCATACCCGAACAACTCTAGATATACATACTAATAAACACCCCCACAACCACGGGAATACATATCCCGAATTTCCCTGGACCCCTTAAGTATAAATACGTATCAAAAGCTCTGTAACAACGGACTATACGTATTCCGCATTATCCCGAGCCCCTTAATATAATTACGGCATGCACTGTCCCCATGCCCTCAAGTATAAAAACGTGATAAACGCCCTGTAAAAATGGGCTAAGTTGTATATGTTAACAAACCCTGGGGTCTAGTGTCAGTAAAGACTGCGTTAGAAACTATTTCGCGTCTCCCCGCTGCGGGTTCGAATCCCAATGGGAGATGTAACTATAAGCAAGAAGGTGTCGATTGTTAGGGATGGGGATAGGTATACATTACTGGTTCTGTCCGGGAAGAAATGGGTGGTCTGCCTCCACCAGGAAACAATCGACCGTCATATATAGCTAAACTGCGCTGAAAATGACATAAAACACCATACAAACCATAACAACACACAGGGACCAGTAAGACCGAGGCGTAACGCATGCCAATCCAGGGTTCGTGAGTTTGATTGGCCGCGTCTCCAAGTCGTTCTGATGAGACAATGCAATCTGGGTTCTCCATTCACACGCCACCACACATGCCGTGCAATATCAGTAGACATATCCCTAAAGGTTCAATACACATTCCACACTCTAATGTATGAGGCGCCGTATTGCTTTTTAATACAATTCAGTGATATCACCTATTTGAATGAGTGATATCACTGATTCGAATAGGTGATATCACTGATTCAAATTTAAATGAGTGATATCACCTATTTGAATCAGTGATATCACCTATTCGAATCAGTGATATCACTCATTCGAATAGGTGATATCACCGATTCAAAACGAAAAGGTGATATCACCTATTGAATGGGTTATATCACCTATTTGAATAAGTGATATCACTAATTCGAATAGGTGATATCACTCTTTCAAAACGAATTGGTGATATCACTTATTCGAATCAGTGATATCACTCATTCAAATAGGTGATATCACTCATTCAATAGGTGATATCACCCTTTCGTTTTGAACAGTGATATCACCTATTCGAATCAGTGATATCACCTATTCGTTTTTACAACAAGAAAAATGCAGACTTCCCCCAAGAGTATTATCACGGAGAACGTTATACGTCACTGGTATTGTATAGTGTTGCTAACGGTTAGTTGTAATAATTAAATAATAACTGTCCACTGTATTTCTCAGTGTAATTGGTGAAGGGTGTGTTTATTTACAACTTGAATAACTGTATCAAATAATAGGCAAGGCATAGAAAATGAAATTATATTTTGCGGGGTTGGAGTGGTGGTGGGGTTGGGGGTGGGGGCAGCAGTAGCACATTTTCTGGATCGATCCCTGTAGGGGTAGGTTTGGTAGGGTGTATAACCCTTCTGCTATGTGGGGGAGGGGGAAAATGTCCGTATCTATTGCGGCAAGAGCTGATGAAAGCCGGCCATTATATGCCGATGACGAAACAACCTGCCAAATGTTGCACCAGACGACGATTGGTTACGTGGACCCTGGATGGGATCAGTCATTTATATAGATTTTATTTCTGAATTGGTAATTGGTGATATCACTGATTCGAATAGGTGATATCACTCATTCAAAATGAATGGGTGATATCACCTATTGAATGGGTGATATCACCTATTAGAATCAGTGATATCACCTATTCGAATTGATGTTATCACCCATTTGTTTTGAATAAGTGATATCACTGATTCGAATGAGTGATATCACTGATTCGAATAGATGATATCACCCATTCAATAGGTGATATCACGCATTCAGAATGAATCGGTGATATCACCTAGTTGAATGCGTGATATCACATATTCGAATCAGTGATATCACCGATTCGAATAGGTGATATCACCAAATGGTATTAAAAAGTAATACGGCGCCCCATACTAATGTGCCTGGTGCTTCGGGGCGCAATATAGGCAGATGGACTATAAATCTTAGTACAAATCACAGAATACCATTAAAAGTCCCAAACTATCAAGAAGTAGAATAAATAATCTAACTCATATACGCTTCATAATTCTCGAATTTGAAAATGCATCACTCTGTGAAAAGTTCAACACGTAACAGCTTATATACCTCTATATGACCAAAAACAACAACCTCTTTCCTACGGTAATGTAAGGTACTATGTAAATGTGTGACATTTGCTGTTTCCAGCATTACTACGCCATTTTTTTATTTGATTATTTATCTAGTTCGATGGCAACGCCCATCTCGGTGTATATATTGAGTAAGGCTCTTATAGCCTGTATATACTGAATAAGGCTTTTATAGCCTGTATATATTGAGTAAGGCTCTTATAGCCTGTATATATTGAGTAAACCTCTCATAGCCTGTATATATTGAGTAAGGCTCTTATAGCCTGTATATATTGAGTAAGTCTCTTATAGCATGTATATATTGAGTAAGGCTCTTATAGCCTGTATATACTGAGTAAATCTCTGATTGCATGTATATAAGGCTCTTATAGACTGTATATATTAGGTAAGGTTCTTATTGCCTGTAAATGTCGAGTAAGGCTCTTATAGCCTGTATATATTGAGTAATGCTCTTATTGCCTGTATATATTGAGTGAGTTTCTTATAGCCTGTATATATTGAGTAAGGCTCTTATAGCCTATATATATTGAGTAAGGATCTGTTTACCTGTATACATTGAGTAAGGCTCTTATAGCCTGTATATATTGAGTAAGGCTCTATAGCCTGTATATATTGAGTAAAGCTATCATAGCCTGTATAGATTGAGTACGGCTCTTATAGCCTGTATATGCTGAGTTAGTCTCTGATTGCCTGTATATAAGGCTCTTATAGACTGCATATATTGGGTAAGGTTCTTATTGCCTGTATATATTGAGTAAGGCTCTTATAGCCTGTATATATTGAGTAAGGCTCTTATTGCCTGTATATATGGAGTAAGTTTCTTATAGCCTCTATATATTGAGTAAGGCTCTTATAGCCTGTATATACTGAGTAAGGCTCTTATTGCCTGTATATGTTTAGTAAGGCTCCTATAGCCTGTATATATTGAATAAGGCTCTTATAGCCTGTATATATTGAGTAAGGCTCTTATAGCCTGTATATATTGAGTAAGGCTCTTATTACCTGTATATATTGAGTAAGGCTCTTATAGCCTGTATATATTGAGTAAAGCTCTGATTGTTTGTATATATTGAATAAGGCTCTTATAGATTGTTTATATTGAGCAAAGCTCTGATTGCCTGTATATATTGAGTAAAGCTCTTATAGCCTGTATATATTGAGTCAGGCTCTTATTGCCTGTATATGTTTAGTAAGGCTATTATAGCCTGTATATATTGAGTAAGTCTCTTATAGCCTGTATATATTGAGTAAGGCTCTTATAGCCTGTATATACTGAGTAAGTCTCTGATTGCCTGTATATAAGGCTCTTATAGACTGTATATATTGGGTAAGGTTCTTATTGCCTGTATATGTCGAGTAAGGCTCTTATAGCCTGTATATATTGAGTAAGGCTCTTATTGCCTGTATATATTGAGTGAGTTTCTTATAGCCTGTATATATTGAGTAAGGCTCTTATAGCCTATATATATTGAGTAAGGATCTGTTTACCTGTATACATTGAGTAAGGCTCTTTACATTGAGTAAGGCTCTTATCTCCTGTATATATTGAGTAAGGCTCTTATACATGTAGCCTGTAGTATACTGAGTCTCTTAAAGTCCTATAAATTCAGTAAGGCTCTTATTACCTGTATATGTTTAGTAAGGCTGTTATAGCATGTATATACTGAGTAAGTCTCTATAGACTGTATATATTGAGTAAGGATCTTATTGTCTGTATATGTTGAGTAAGGCTCTTATAGCCTGTATATATTGAGGAGAGGGTCTTATAGCCTGTATATATTGAGTAAGGCTCTGATTGCTTATATATATTGAGTGAGGCTATTATAGTCTGTATATACTGAGTAAGCCTCTTTATAGCCTGTATATACTGAGTAATGCTCTTATAGCCTATATATATTGAGTTAAGGCTCTGATGGCGTGTGTATATAATGAAGGTAAGGCTCTTAAAGCTCTGTATATATGGAGTAAGGTTCTTATAGCCTGTATATACTGAGTAAGGGCTCTCTTAATAGTTTTCATACATTGAGTAAGGTTCTTATAGCCTGTATATATTAAGTTTCTTATAGCCTGTATATACTCTGAGTAAGGTTTTATAGCATGCATATGTTGAGTAAGGCTCTGATTGCCTTGAGTAAGGCTCGTTATAGCCTGTGATATATTTGAGTAAGGCTCTGAATGCCTTTATATATTAAGTAAGGCTCTTATAGCCTGTATATATTGAGTAATGCTCTCTGATAGCCCTGTTATATACTGAGTAAGGCTCTTATAGCACTATATATAATGAGTAAGGCTCTTACAGCCTGTATATACTGAGTAAGGATCTTATTGTCCTGTATATGTTGAGTAAGGCTCTTATAGCCTGTATATATTTGAGATGAGGGTCTTATAGCCTG